>OZ010718.1:13030908-13119380 GCA_963932345.1 Ophion ventricosus
AGTTGTTCCTGTTGTACGGATACTCCACGATGCGCGCTACACTTTCTTCCGACGCCACTCGTGTCGACGTGACTTAAGACCAACCTGACACCGATATTACGCTTTTTTTTTAAGAGAAGCCGAAACGAACGAGGGAAAAAAACGTACGACAAGACTGACGTTCTTCTTGATTCTGAAAGACGTATTATAAAAGTGCTTTTCTCAAATGAAACTTTACATGGTATTCCTGTGTGTGTGTGTGTGTGCGTATGTATCGTCATATGTCCATGTTGACGGAGGGTAAAACGGACAAGCATAAAGAGCGAAGCTCAAGAATTCTTTTCTTGAATACGAAATCACGTCGTAGGGCGAATCAGAGGGGGGTGGAGGGTAGAAGAAAGAGCAAAAAATGGTAAATGACCTCAACGAGCCCCACGGCTCTTATCGAAGTTGTTAGCGTTATCCAGAGAATCTCTATGAATCTTGCGCACTCTTCCGAAGCTTAGGCGTCCTATCATAATTGCCAACCCAAGATCTATATCGCTTGTTATATTAGTGACATTTTATTTCGGCACCTCATCTTTCTTCGTTCACCAGGACCTCGTTATCGTCATGTAAGCCCTCTATTGATATAATTCAACACCGTAGCTGCTGCGCCAACGTGAATTTCACTATTAACTGCACTGTGGTTTGAGCAGATTTTTCCAATAATTATATTAATCTTGTCCGATCGCCGATTATTTTTGTACAAATAAATATTAAATAAAAATAGGGTAGAAATACTCAAGTTTTGTGATGATTTTTGTAGAACGAATGTTTTTTGGTATTGCTGGATATGACAAGGCCAACTGATAGAGGTTACAGGCAAAAAAATAATAGAACAAAAATATTACTAAAGATTTTGGACAAATACTTAAAATGTTACCTATATTAATGGTTAATATTTAAAATATTATATGTATTCAACTCTTCATAACTAAAAATCGTAAAAATTAAAAAATAGTTGACTTTATGGTAGGTTTTAATAAATAGAAAAAGTATTATTTAATTTTTGAAAAATTCATTTAGGAGACAAGTTATAAAGCAATAAAGACAGTGTGAAAGACATGTTACATTGTGTCGTGACATTCCTTTATGATGTATTGAGTGCTTTGAAGTAGTTGTTTTTCTTTTTATAGCACAAAATTACGCCACATTTTTCACACACAGTTTGTGATTTTGATGTTTTTATTCGATTTTCGCAAACTTTACGCATACTTGAATCTTGCAATCCCGCGACAAGTGAACTTCGAGCAAATTTTGATCCAACTAAAGTCAAAAAATCATAGAACGGTTTGTAGCATTTATTTAAAAAAAGGATTAAATGTCAATATGGGATTTTGCGAGAACTTAGATGGTTTGCTACAGAACTGTCACACGGTATTATCAAGGTTTAAAACAATTTGTTCATATACTCTGGAAACTAATTTCACCTGGTCCTTCTGTATTTGTAGTAGTGCAAAAAAAACGGAAACAAATCGCTTGATCGATCGATAATTTATCATCGTTGCAAGACAAAGAAATAATTGCATTAATCAAAATTGGGTCCGTGCCACACATGGTTAACGATCTTCTCGTGAAAGCAGATTACGATTTCATTATAAAAAAAAAACGTGTCTTCTTCTAGGCGTGTAATTGCTGACATGTAAGTTTCAAGATCCCGACGCATATTTGCGCGGTACAAAATGCTAAGCCCTTCATAAGTTAATTAAAGCGCGGCAGAGAGTACTTGTTAAACGTTATGAGAAAGATAGAACGAGGCAGGAAGGGGGAGGGGGGCAAAAACACGCGAGTTCTGTTGAGACAGGGATGGTTAGAAAGGGGCGTTGAAGGATCGGTATCACGGCTCCTCGATCTTCTAGTCATTGCTATATTCGTTTCTTCTCTTCTTCGAGCTTCATGCCCAACGTCAAGTTGGAATGAACGAGGCGAGTTCTCTGGTATCCAATTGAACGCGAAACGCACGAGAGGATGCAAGAAGGGGATTGGAATTTAGCTTTTTTTTTTCTTTCTCGTTACAATTACATAGTCGGCACGATATTCCGCGAACGTTGACCGTTCATCAACGCAATTTTCTTTTCTTTTTTTTTTCATTCTCCGATAAGTTATCGATATGTTATTATTAACAACATACGCTTGCATAGAAATCGCAAGTATCGGTGTCGCGGATAAATTGAAGCATAAACAAGTTCGATGATCCGAAGCATCGTCTTTTGCGCCGCAACTACACACATATATATATTACCCTAACTATATCGTACGTTTGACGCTTAATCGTACGAAAATAATCACGTAACGAGGCAAACTTTCCCTCTCTATCGATTTATATGAATCGCGACATCCATTTATTACGGTGTCAGCGATGTAAGCTCTCAATGATCCATTGGGGTCACAGACAACACGTGACGTCAAACATTCGATGAATTCGTGCAATCGCACTTTACTTTCAGCTCGGTGAACGAACTCTTACGAGGCATAAGCGAATTAACTTCCATAATGTGTGCAAAACCGATAATTCGCATGTGTGTATCACTTCACGCCATATCACATTAAAACCACATTTTTTTTGTAACTTGAGCTTACGTCACTGACGAAACTTTTCCCAAATTATGGTCGGTTCAGCTAGTGTTCGAATTGCAAATGGTTGCAGTCTGTATCAAGCGAATTGACTGCTGCAAACAAATAGCAGTAGCGATTTAACTGGAAAATGAAGACAATTCGTGTACACGTGATGCAGTTATTGTAGGCATGACTACATCAATGCACATTGGAATAACATGGTTCATGATCAAACAAACCCAGTAGCACGACACCGTCATCTGGCGAAAATAAAAAAAACGACTTTGAGACAACTTAAACGATGACTGCAAGTTCTTTACTTAGAAATTGATTGCTAATAGTAGTCTCGAGAGTAGTGAAAAATTGGTAATAGTAGGTTAGAAATATTGTAAATATCATCGTTTCTCAATTTTATTGAATCATTACTTCAATATTGCATTGGACAAAAATATATTCATTATTTCCGCACCAATTGCAATTAGTTGAGGGGAGAACACGTGTAAATGACGAAAAAATAGCCAATTATTATCTTTTTCTTTTTGAAAACGAACAAAACGTTTTACGTTTATAAAACTTTAGGTAAAATTTATTACATAATTAAACGGTTTGAATAAGTTTTTTGTCATAAAAAAATATTGCAAAATGGCCACTGGTTGATTGGCCAGCTGGTGCATTCTTAAGCGGTGACCGCTCCGAGTATCAGCCATGCACAAGGCTGCTTAACTGGAAGTAACGACAGAGCCGAAGCCCGGACGCCCATCCACCAGTGTCGGTTCAAAAATAATTAATTATTTCCAAACGATATTCAATTATTAATATATATATATATATATATATATATATTTGGTCTATGCGTAATTCCGTAGCAAAAAAACGAGTCATTTTTAAATCCAAACTATTTACTAAAAAACCGATTTTAATCAACTAAATATGTTTCATTTTGTTCAATGACTTTCTGCCATCTTTCCACGATCTCTATTATCTCTCTTTCATAGAACTCTTAAGAACTTTGGGCAAAGGAGTCATCCAAGTGGTTTTTGAGGACGTCCAGGGAACTGAAGGATTTATTATTCAAACTGTTCTGTAGCGCCTGGAACTTGGCAAATACTTTTTTTTAATGAGGACAGAAATTTGAGCTTTCACTCAGGGGAAATATGTACGAGTTGACCTCATGGGATAAGATGATCATTTTCAATTGCGACGAAACTAATAATGTTATCTAGTGGTATTCTTTGGTAAAACATAGCGCCCCCCCCCCCCCCTGCGTTAGTCAATTCACGATGGCAGTGTGAGCGACGCACTTGTTTTGACGGGAAAAAATAAAAATTGTGAGCTGTTGATCTGAGGTGAGGATGAATTTAAGCTTAGGTAACTTTTATTGTATACTGTCAGTTGCAATCATTGTTGTGTTTGTGGCTTTATAATATACTCAATTTGGTT
Source organism: Ophion ventricosus (assembly GCA_963932345.1). Taxonomy (NCBI): domain Eukaryota; kingdom Metazoa; phylum Arthropoda; class Insecta; order Hymenoptera; family Ichneumonidae; genus Ophion; species Ophion ventricosus. Next base: position 13,034,926 of record OZ010718.1, read on the forward strand.
TTTTAGTTGGCATGGAAACAGTGGAATATTTATAAGTTGTGTTACCGAGCAATAAATGAAAAAAGTTGAGTTTGGATCAAGATGATTTCCTTCTTGGTGTACAAGATGATTCCTAGGGATCTACTTTATTTTTGTTAAAGGTGATGCAGCGTAATTACAAAAGTTGGTTTTGTTGGTTTATTTTTAAATGCATAATTTAAATAAATTAATAAATTAGTAATAAATCATAAATAATAAATAAATTAATAATAAATGAATGAATTTAATTTAATTAAAATAACATAAATAATAAATTGAAATAAATCTAAGTTGGCTTATTTCTTTTTCTAGATTGTACGATGAAGAATTTTTTTTCAACATTTGATGTTAGTTGTGAAAGTTTGTTGCCTTAATTATATAAAAAATAGTCTATCTATGTTCAAACTACATTATTGATGTATAATTGATACTACAAATAATAATTGATATACCTAAGTAATTTATGACTGACTGTAGAAGACTGGTTTAGTTTAATTATAGTTGAGTAAGATAAAACTTTCAATATTTATTTATACCAATTTTTATTAATATTTACCTAATTTCTCCAAAATAAAGAAAAAAACCCAAAATAGGGGCAAGATGATCCGGGGGATCATCTTGTCCATATCCTAGGGATCATCTTGAACACCGGGGTGTCCAAGATGATCCTTATGTAAGGTTTAAAAAAAAATGAAATCTTTTTATTGAAACCCTAATAAATTGAATCTTTCGCATATGCCAATCGTAAGATAGATAAATATTCCGGTGTAAACGCTTTCAGATCTTAATTATGTTGAATATCTTTGAAATCACGGGCATTCTCCTTTAGGCGGGATCATTTCGTACACCTTTCCCCTAATACACGACAATTCATATGGTTGACGCATGTGCGAGCGAAGAAACAACTGCTAACGACATCTGTCGGAATTTCGTCACGGAATTATGCATAGATCCAATACACACAATTCTCAAACTCGCTGCAATAAATGTGTAAAATAATTGCACACATTCAGATATGTATACATTACGAAGGACCATAATATTCTAACGTGTTTCGTAAAGAAAAAAAAATTACATACCTTGCCGCGAATAGTTGGCCAATGTGACTTGTTCGGCTAGTAACGAGAGTGCATCTCGTTGCACGCGTGTCGTACAACGAGAAAACGCAAGCGGCGAGCGCGTCAGACATGACTTAACGTTTTAGCAGTGGCCACGGAGGGTTTATCGCATGCACGCAATGAACGCCGCGACACGACCGGCCGAGCATTCGCGAGTAATACCTATCGGGCTATATTGTGTATCGATAAGCAACGAACAGAACGACGTAACGCGTATCAGACGATATATCGCTTATGGCCTTTATGCTTGCCACACACCGCTCGATGGATATGTACGTACGCCAAGATACGTACGTATAGCTGTATTTCACGAATGCAAACCGCAAATACTTCGCAAGCATACCGCTGTAGCAGCACTCGCGCGACTTAAGACGTCGTTCACAACTATAAGGGAACTCGGTAATTTCATTTAGCCAAATAAAGAACGAATCTTGGTCATAAGAGAGGTTGATCTTTGTTTCTTTCATCGCACACTTCTGGCAAAAAAAATATTCAGATGCGAAAACAGTTGTAAATTTAAGTAAATTTTCTTTTAAGTGAAAGTGAAATTTATTCAAATTTAAGTTGACACTTACAGTAGAACGTCGATCAGCCGAAACAATTGGGACCGGGCGTCTTTCGGATAATTGAAAATTCGGATAACCGAACAGCAATATTCCGTGGGCGAAAAAAAAAACGTTGATTCTTTCAATATAATAAAACATATATATTTAAAAATACAATGTACATTAATATGTTAATGATACAAGCGCATTTTTGGTGAAATGCAAATAACCATTGTATCATTTAATGATATAGAACGAAGTTAAATATGTATTTAAAAATAATCAAAATTCGTACATCTTTGAGTTCTTATCTATTTATTTTTTGAAAAAATCGACGATTTTCTTCTGCTTCACAACGGAAGCTCGTTTCTATGCTGTCGAATCTTGCGATCGTTTTAGAAGAAGAAATTGCATTGAACAACATTTAGGCTGCGTTTCGTACCACTCCATTGGCGCAATCGTTCGAATAACTGAGCATTCGGATGAGCAAAATAATTTTTTAGATAATGAACCTTTTGGATAACCCAAATCGCCATTCGGATAATTAACGTTCCGGATAAACCAAATCGCCATTCGGATAAATGACGTTCTGGATAAACCAAATCGCCATTCGGATAATTGACATTTCGGAAAACTGACGTTTGGATAATCGTCGCTCTATGGTATTTTTAGTTAAACTTAAGTTTATTTTAATTTAAAAAAATTAAGGAGTCTCTTTGGGAAAAAAGATTCTCTCTTTGATTTTATTTATTATTCTTTTAATAGCACGAAATTAATTGTAAGTTGTTATTGCTAGATTTTAATAAGTGCTCACAAAATTTTATGGTCTCCGTGTCATTTTAATAAATGGTTGAGAATTATGCATTTATTTTTGAACATAACACGAAATTTGAGATTCATACTGGGTAGTTTGATTCGTGTTATCGATATACCATTATATATATATATATATAGTTTTGTGATGGTTGTATGAAGGAGGCTTTACGCTTTACTGCTACAGGCTGTTGCTCACTGACTAACCTGTATGGTGCCTATATAGATGCACGAAGCATGGAAAACGCGTCAGGAGTGAGGGAGAGAAGCTCGAGAATAATCGAGACACGAGAGAAACTCGCGAGACGACTGTACTCTATATGCTGCGCTTACCTTTAAGGCCTTTAGTCAAGCTCGGTCGCACGCGCCGCGAGCATCGCCTGTCTTTCCATCTTTTACCTGTTCGTTTACCTCTTCGTCCTTCGTGTTTTCGCGAGTTCCTTTTTTTTTCCTGTTTCATCAAACGCCGGAATGCTTCATTAATTGAAGAAAAAAAAAAATACTCGTCCAGCGCTGGATTATAATCACAATTTTTCACTTAAAAAATCGTCACCGGTATTACCTTCACACCGAATACTCGCCTTTTATTTATTAATGTTTTTTTCCGTTTTCGACTCACGAATTGGCAGGTGACATTGTGAGTGGACAGTTTTAGAAATTTAATAAAAAATGTTAGGGCCCTGGTTTATTTATCGTTTTTTTTGGGGATTCTACGATATCCGGGGCGCCAAATTTTGCCCACGTAACATTGTAGTTTTGGCCAAAAGAAACACTTTTTCAAGAGTAAAAAAAATCGATTTTCGATCAAATAAGGTCGATTTTTGATCATCAAAAAATCGAGCAATTGTAAAAGTCGGTTTTCGCATGTGCCTTTATGCGCATGTTGGCGTGTGTGTGTGTGCATGAGTGAGTGTAAGTGTGCTCGTGTAACGTAACAGGAGAATGTGGGGGGGGGGGGGGGGCAACCCCTGGGTGGGGTGGGGGGTCCTATACGATAGGTCCTATACAATACTATACATAACATACACAATGTTATCCAAGTGTGTTTGGTGAGAAGCTGTTACGCACGTGGAAGGTGTTTGCTACTGGAGCGCGGGGCGTCCTAGGGGTGCAACCCCCCGGCGGGGTGAAGGGACAGAGCCCCTTGCGGGGGTGGTGGGGGCGGAGCCCCCCCAAAGGCACTACACATAGTTTTTAAATGTATATCCGAATGAATAAGTCGACGTCATTAATTCGGATGTATTAATGTTTTATTTGTAAAGATAATTTGGCGAAAATATGCATAATATTTAGCTGACTTATTCATTGCATGTAATTCCTAGATTTTTTACACTTTGCCGGGGGTATTTTTTTCCGGCATTCTTTTGGGTTTTTCGTGTTGTTTGGGTTGTTTGGGTCTTCGTGTGTTGTTTGGGTTGTTAAGGTTTTAATGGGTTTGTTTGGGTTTGTTTGTTTGGGTTTGGGAAACAAACCCTAACAAACCTACACGCACACATGCGCACACAGGCACACGCGAAAACTGACTTTTTTCAATTGCTCGATTTTTTGATGATCAAAAATCGACCTTATTTGATCGAAAATCGATTTTTTTTACTCTTGAAAAAGTGTTTCTTTTGGCGAAAACTACAATGTTACGTGGTCAAAATTTGGCGCCCCAGATATCGTAGTACTGCCCGTGGAGTGCGCGAACCGGAAAATTCGCGGTGCAACCGTAAACACCACGAGTCCATTTCTCGTGAGGATATCTTCAAAGTGCTTCGGTCTATTACAGTGAAAAAAAAAGAAGGAAACTGCCAACGCAAAAATTCCACGAACGGATTCTCTTGTTTCCGAGGAAAGGAATAAAAAAAAAACAATTTTTCTAGATTCTGCTGATGAACGCAGGTGTCGCGTTAAAGAAGCGTTCGACACTGCGCTGTCGGCATTAAGAAAAACGGATACGTAAAAATATATAGATATATATACATATCTTATAATATGTACATATAAATCTGGAACTCTCTCGCGAAGCGGAACGCAAACTCTCGCAAAAATATGCTCGGCCACTTCTACAGCAACGAAAGTATTCTCGGCTATTACTCTCGACGAGGTATTATAAAATTTTATGAGTCTGCCTTATCATTATTTTCATCAACGTCGCGCTTCGCAACTCCACAATTGTCCTCATTTGCATAGAGAAATCAGAAAAAATCATCAGTTGTTCATAACAAAACAAAATCTCGCTGATGCATTTTACTACAGTGCACAAAGTAATGCAGCTTTGCTATTTGAAAATACTTTGGAAACGATATTTGTTAAGTTTCTCACGAACTTGCAGCGTCAAAAAAGTTTCGCCATTCAAAAACACTTTGGAAAGAATATTTGTCAAGATTCTTATAAATTTCGAGTTTCAAAAAAAAAGTGTCATACTCATTAATTTAAAGTGCATTTCAGTTTACGAATCGCAGGAGAAAAAGGCTTTTGCTCGAGAGCATACCGCTATAGAATCCATAGAAATTCACTGGCGTTAGTTGTTAATAAAACCTTAACACCGTTGACAACTCAGACTTTAATAAGGCTACATCCACAGCGTAAATTAAAACCTCGTCCAACCTCGTCGGAGCTTCGTCACGTATACCGCGTTTTTTTTTTTTTTTTTTTTTTTTTATTCAACGAGATCCCCGGATGACCCAGCGAAAATTGGTTCTGTAGCTGGTCTTTCACGATTTTATTTCGGATCCGACGTAAGACTGAAAGAAAAAGGATCTCTAACGAGTGACAAAAGCGACCGCCTTTTTTTGTCCAAGGCTTCGTTATTTTTTTATTCAACATCGATGACCCAGCCGAACTTGTTACGCGGGTTCTTTCATACACATGGTGTATGCACTGCAATTTCATAACCATACTCTATGTACATAATATAAATACGTATATACTTATACATAGGACCGCACGTGACGGAAGCTTGTGTGTCCCTCTATAGGAGCTGATTGTACCGCCTTGGTGTAATCTTTTATCTCCCTCCAACTGCATGGAGCGAAGAACTTGTACGCGCAACGTGACACGCGCAGAGATCCAGTCTGCTTCGTTCCTTTCTTATTCTACTTATTCCTCTTATCGCACGCGTCCATGTGGCGTCGACTCTTTGGCGTCGTGTTGTACTTGCACCGTAGAAAGGGGACTATTCTTTTTTTCTTTTTGTTTCGAATGCGTGTAAAGCCTCGGCAATTTCTACAGTGTGACTCACACGAGGTATCCATGCTGCTAATATACCACATTCGGAGGAGACGACAACTTCGAGAAACGCCGGGAGAATACGAAACCGTCAGACTTTCTTGTCTTGTCCCTTGTCTTTCTTATGTACATCTACACTTGCTCCTTCTACTGTTATTTTTCATTTTACATTTTATATATATATATATATATATATATATATATATATATATATATATTTACACGATTTCATTGAAAAAGATCGAGCTATTCTCTCGCTCGATTGTGTCATTTAAATATACCCTTTCATTGTAGCAGCCTTTCTACATAGCAACTTTTTTCTATAAGAATAATTTTTGCTAATTACTCGTTTTTAAAGCTTTATTATACTTTCACTCATCTTCTGCGATCATACGGAACTTGCAGTTCGGTTCTTGAACCCACGTATGAAAAGCGTCGTTTAAAATAAATAAAAACAAGGTATTGTTTCATTAACCCTTCGTGGTCACCCTGGGTAGAATCGACCCGTCGATTAATTTTTGGCGTAATTACATCATAGTTCTCGACTTCGAATGGGACTGTATTCAACATCTTACCTGGAGTTTGAAGTACCATACCATAAAATTTACCCACTTCACACGTCGCAATAAATACCTTTTTTGAAACAGCGCACTATGCTACTATTTTTTCCTAAAAGTAACATATGTAAAGAGTATCACGTCCAAATTTTAGGTAAAAATGTTGAAAATTCACGGAATTATGATTTTTTGAGCGAAAAAGTGTATTTTCTGCGTTTTTACCTCTTTATGATTTTTTTTTAACATTTCGCCATATTATTCCTCATAAATAAATTTTTCGTTCATCATCTAGAATGTTCAAAGCATGTTCTGTAATTTTTTGAGCCACTTCGGATGGATAGTTGGGTCACAATGCTTTCTTGCAAGCTGAGTGGGTAGAATGGATCCAAGTGTAACCTCCGCGATTGAATTTGGATGTGTAACCACGAAGGGTTAAGCGAGTAAAGAACGATTTGGGCGGATATTTGCTACGAATTTCACGTGTGGAATACGAGTATTTAGTATTATATTTTACACGATATCATTCGTCTTCATCTGCTTTATCAACTCTTTTTCCAGCTGCTTTATCAAAAACAGCATGGATTTTAAAAAAATCAGGTTTTTAGGGCGTCTGAGAAATGTTTATTGCAAAAAACGAGGAAGAAGAACTGAAAAGGCACGTTTAATGACAATGTTAAACAATGTCACAGCCTAATTCGTGTCGTTTTTAAATATCATCCAATGATTCATTATTTTCAAGGTAAACTTCAAACTGCACGACCTCTTTTGAAAATGTTTCCATCAAAATAAGTTCATCCTCGTCACTATAGTTTCACCTCGCGATGTTAATATCTATCTGTGTGTGCATTTTTTATACACGATTATTTCACTTCCTGTTTTGAAAAACCACGTGCAATATTAATTGCGGGACCCTTATCACTTTGAGGTACAACGTTTGAAAAAAATGATTATAAAAAAAAGATCAATATCGCAAATTACCCTACTTTTCGTCTGATGATCCCAACCCAAACTCGTCACTCGCCTAATGTAGTAAGCAGCACCAATTTCACTCGAGGAAACGTGTGACAATAATTGACGTGCCTGTGACAAGTCGCCCCGACACACATATACACGTCACCGCTGACAATTCTCTCGAGTTATCTCGCATTCCAGCCGCGAATCGTCATCACGCTCGCTCGAAGACAGCCTCGCGTCGTTACATATTTTTCTATACTTCAAATCCACAATTGACATTAGAACTAAAGAAAATGCAGGTCGTAAAAATTGAGTGCAAAGAAATATACGTATGCACTCGAATGAAACTATTAAGAACTCTTTGGGTTGTGTCAATGCGCGCGTTTTTCAAAATCGTTTTAAATGTCGGACTCTGTGATTAGGGGTAATTAGGGGAGCAAACTGACATTTTAGATAATTGAAGTTCGAGTGGATCTTTACTATGTAAATCATTTTGAAAATTTTGTTAAAGGTTTCGCCTGTTTTGGAAATTCATAGAAATTATCGATAAGAAAAATATTGCATAGCATAATTTAATTTTTTCTCGAGGTATTTTTTTCCTAAAGGATATCCTTGAAAAACTGGCATTACAACAAACCGGGCGGAATACGAGACTAACAGTTGTCGATGGTGTAAGAAAAATTGCTCACTTGATGAAAGATGCTCTGTGTGACAAATATGTCGGAGAATTCGCGCTACGTTTTGACACCCACTGTCATATATATTCTCAAACGAGTGCCAGAGCAATGATCGATTCAAATTATTTCACAAAGAACTCTGTACGGCATTACATCACGAGCCCTTGCGTGTAATAATTCATGGGATATACGAATATTTATACCTGGTATATGTACCTCAATTCTTTTTGCCATTCGTAAAAGCATGCATTTACTCAAATACCTCGAGTTTGTACAAGTTTTGCTAGAAAAATACGTCCCTGTGTGCCATTTCACAAGTATTATTCGAATTGCACGTGCTTCTCGAAGTAGATCGCATACAACTCTTTGGCACATATACACATGCACGGCTACGGTATATCTTTATGTACACGTAGCGTGACAGCTACTCCAGCCTACACTGTATAAATCCTAATGCCCAAGAAACGAACCACCATCGTCCAATGTGTCCAACTGGTAAGAATTTAACGCCTCTACGCTCTCGCTCATTTCACGAGTGCTCTCGTGTTACTTGAGACTCGTGTCTAGGAAGCAACGAAGATAAAACCGCATATATATCTTGTGTTCTTGCGCTTTCTCTCTCTCTCTCTCCTTAATTTTACAGCAAACTTAATTTTACCTTTACAATTAGCAATGCTCGGCCTCTTTGAATACTTTGTTATAGGTTTCTAATATTCGATGAATCATTGAAGACGTCAGATAATTGACCCTTATTTCTAAACACTCGAATACGTGCGTACTGTTTTTTATCATACGATTTGATACGAATCGTACGATCAAATATTCTGCATTCTCTATAGCCGTTGTATTACAAATATGTGGCAGCCTGATTTGTTCAAAATTCAGGAGACCTCTGATTTGCAAGCAAAATTAAAGCAAACGTTGAAATTGATTAGTATTGAAGCAAAAAACTTGTTTGTCACCTAAAAGTTCGTAATTTTTAAACATTAAATAGTAATAAATCACTTGGTTTCGTTAAACAGCCCAATTAGAGATGTCATTATTTCAGTTTTCAACGTAAACTTACAAGTTTCATGCTTGCTATGCTCATTTTTTAGAAATAAATGGAACTAACAATGTAATTAACCCTTCGTGGTCACACATCCAAATTCAATCGCGGTGGTCACACTTGGGTCGATACGACCCAATCAGTTTCCAAAAAAGTATTATCACCAAACTACCCGTCCGAAGTGGTTCAAAAAATTACAGAACATGCTTTGAACTTTCTAGACGTAAAAAAAAATTATTTATAAGAAATAGAATGGCGACATGTTAAAAAAAAATCATAAAGAGGTGAAAACGCAAAAAGACACTTTTTCGCTCAAAAAATCATAGTTCCGTGAATTTTCAAGATTTTTACCTAAAATTTGGACGTGATACTCGTTAGATAAGGTACTTTTGGAAAAAAATAGTAGCATAGTGTGCGTTCCAAAAAAGGTTCCAAATTCCGACATGTGAAGAGGGTAAATTTTATGGTATGAGGATACTTCAAACTCCAAGTAAGATGGCGAATACAGTCCCATTCGAAGCCGGGAACTATTATATATTTACACCAAAAATTGATCGATGGGTCGATTCTACCCAGGGTGACCACGAAGGGTTAACAGAATACATAGCAAAAAAGCGCAATGCTCTTATCTTTCATAGACTCAAAGCTGAAATTCAATAGCATACATCATGTTAAAACTGTTATGTTTCCCTTTTATATACTATAAACACTTATGTAGAACTTATAGAACATAGTGCAGATCATACAGTTTCATAAAAAAATATGCGAGGTTTTTTTATTTGAACGATTTACATACCTCCAGCCAGGCAAAATATTTGCGATTTTCGCGAGATTTCACCAAGAGTGAATCTCAAAATATCCGAAAAAATATTCATCATAAAGCAATTATTGGAACTTTGACCGCACACATTTTTCACGTTATTAGAAAATCAATAGCATAAATAAAATACGTTATATTTATGGTCTGCGAGGCTAAATTTTTACATTTATAAAAAATCAATTCATCACATTTTTCAGTGAAAACATTTTTTTCGTATCAAAATTCGTGCTTTAAATGTTCATAAAAATATTCTTAACAAAGAATAAAAATGTGCATGACAGTCGCTAAAGAATCTTCCGAATTAAAGAAAACTGCATTCTTTTTTTTTAATCTGTTATTCATTGTGCAGACCGTTTCGAAAAATGAAGTGTCGAGAAAAACGCGTTTAAACCTATCTACGCCCGAGCCAGTTCCTTCGCACTCGCAGCCTCGTTTACCCTCTTTTTAGAAATTTTCTAGAGGCATGTAACCCCTTAACGACAGCTGAAATGGCTCCGTTTCGTCCATGCAAGGAAATCTTTGCACGTGTAGCCAATATGCACATACACCGTGTGTGTTTCGTTCGTATGTGCCAGGGATTCGAAACGATGCCGTAACAGTTACAAAGTTAATTTCGTTGATTAGCATACGGGATAGGCCTAACCTCGATATTCAACACATTCCATGTAAAGAGCGCTACCAGTGTCGTTGTTCGTGATAACAATTAATATCGTGCAAAAGCATCAGCAAAAGAGCACGAGCGGGTGCTTTACTTTTATAATTAAAAAAAAAAACAAACTAATATTTGCCTCACGAGTTTTGAAGAGAGACAGCGCACACAGTGCTCGAGAGCGCTGTCCAGTTTTTGGGTTAAACTGCGGATTAATTCGCAGGGGGGTGCGATTTAATGAGATGCAAAGTGGAAGGTTGTTGATAAGACGCAGAGCACGATACATCTATTGATCTACGAATACCCCGACGATACGTTTGGGGACGACCAGTCCCTTGTTATAAAGGACGACCCCTTGCACTGCGAACAATAGAATTTGCCAGAAAGACAACTTTTCTTACACGACCTTTTTGGATATTATTTTACAATTCGTCAATCGCCAATCCAAGTTGGTTTGATACTTTTGCCTCATTGCTTGCATACTTTCGTCCTTGTCTCGCCTCCAATTACTCTAAATTCAACAGAAGCCAAATACTCTGAAATAATAGACATTGTTATTTTAAAAGTTGGCCTGCAAATGGATTATTTTCGGCTGTCGTTGCGTATAATATGACTAATGCGAAATTAGGAGATCCACTTTAAGAATTCGAATATCCTCACTTTTCATTGTGAAAACTTCCAAGCTGGTTACATCCTTTGGTTGCTCTTCTTGCTGTACTTGTCCCAAGTTATCACGAAGATTCACTTGGCTAGATGCATTCATATATTTATACACCGGGTTATAGACCGTGCAGACTTTCCTGCTGACGAAACAAACTCGATCCGAATCGTCGGATCGAACGAGGATATATTCACATCGAGAAGGATAGTTGTGCGAGGTCGGTTACCGCGTTGAGTGGATCGTTATCCGCTTCGTGTCCGGAGAGCTGCTGGTCATCGCGAACCGTGGCTCTCGCTCTCGGTGCGCTTGACGAAGAGCTCGACAATCTCTGGAGAGCTACCCAGAAGCAACATCATCCTTCGTCGCTCCCCCTTCTCCAACCTACTGGAAGCACCCGGTAGAAATGTCCAGGCAATTAGCCTAAAACTGGTTTTACTCTCGAAGAAAACAGACGGGCAGCGGTATATGGCAAAAAGCCAATGAGTCCTTTGGCTATTCGAGCACGGACGATTCAGGATCGTCGAATATGATTCAATCTTGGCTTTGGCTCTTAATTCCGGGGCCGGGTTGAAATTCCGAACTTTGAATGATCAGAGCGCTCAAAATTCCGAATTTATTAGCTAGTACTCAATGCTTCTGGAAATTTATAATTCCAAAATTTGGTAAACAGAATTATCATATAACTGAAAATAATAGGACACTAAGGAATTAAATGACAATAATCGTGGCACCGACCGATAAAACGTCGACATGAAAACGCAGCAAATAAAACAAGTATCAACTTCCCATAATTAGAGAGTCCACAGGTCTGAAAAATTGCGGTGTTAGAAATTCGAATTTCTGAATAGCGAAGGTTTGTACAGGGAAACGTACCGTAAATAAGAATCATCTATAGCTAAACATCCTTACATTATATGTTCACAATAAAACGTGAAGGATGATGAAAAGTCTGAAAAAATTCTACCACGAAAGATCAAAACTCCAAAAGAATACTACCCCGAAAGATCAAAACTCCGAAAGAATTTTACCCGAAAGACCAAAACTCCGAAAATCTGAACACCGTCAAAATAAGTGGTGGTGCTGCCATCTAAACGCGTTAGGCTAACTTGCTATCTGATTTATGAGTAAGTTTTCGGAATTTTGAACGTTCTGAACGTTCTTTATCGGAATCTTACACTATCGAAACTTCAGATTTCGCAAACTGGATGATCGAAGCTTAATTTCCGGAGTCCAAAACTTTCGTGAACCTGACGAATCTCTTATTAGCTTTTATTATATTTAAACTTTCTGATATAGCTCGTTTTCTATAATTAAAAAATAGGAATTTTGTGGCATGCTTAATATTACATATTCGGAGTTTTGTATGTAGTATTACTGGTCATTCAAACAAAACGTTGATCATAAGATCAACGTTTTGTTTGAATGTAATTTCAGAAATAGTATGAATAATCATACTATTTCTGAAAATTATCTCGTATAAGAAATCATATTTGTATCCTTTTTCTATCGCTACTCGTACCGTTCTACATCATTTACAGTCAACTGTGTAGACTTTCGCTGGCATGATCTTTACGAAACTTGTAGTTTCGGAACATTAAAATTAGGTGTTTGAACCGTCGGAGCATTCAAAGTTCTGAATTTCAACCAGGCCCCTTAATTCCCACTCAGGGACTTAACGTTATTTGTTTGAGCAACAGCTGGTCGACTAAAAAAAATAACGATGCATAGAAAATCTACGTTTCTTGATGTCGGAAAGGATATCCATCGAGTACATCTATGAATGACATATTTTATATTGTTTTATTGATCATTTTGGTATTTGTTAGGTTTTTTTGAGAAATTCTTTTGGGGCTTCACTATTTATTTGCATTTATATTGAGTCCATTGCAATTACAATTTATACACTGTATGCGTAATTTCCCTGATGTCATTTTTTTCCGATTTCAATTATTGCAGACTCACAGGATGTCGATCTCGATGCAATACTCGGTGAGCTCTGCGCTCTTGAAAGACGTTGCGACGGCGATATGGCCTCGACAGGACAAGCACCGGACTCGCAGAGAACCGGAAGGCCCAATAGTGCTAGAATTAATGCTGGCGATAGCACGGATATTGGAAAAAATGATGGTGGTGAGTCGGCAGAAACTTTAATCGAATACCTTCAAGGCTATACCATAAAAGTTAATAAAAGCCTGTCCAATTTTTACAACTCTTCTTTTTTTTATTTTACAACGGAATAGAACGTTTATTTTTTTCGAAACGCAACTGCACGGTAATCCTTTTGATTCGAATATTTTCAAAAGCAGAGCTGTAAAACTCTGAGACCTTATAAATTTATGTTTATAGACCTTATAAATTTATCTCATCAAGATGAAGTGCAATCTGTTTCTTCTCAACAACTCATTGCATGAGTTGCTTTTCTTTGCTGCAGTTTGACAATTGAATGGTTTTTTTGATAAAACGAAATTGACTGATGCATGTGGTTATTGTTTTTAAGGAATGCGAACGGACAGCCCGGACAACGACAGTGCCTTTTCGGACACGGTGTCGATGCTGTCAAGTGAGAGCTCAGCAAGTAGCAGTGGTTCAGGACACAAACCACCTCAGACCGCCATGCACACGGTCCCTCAACAGTCATCGCATCAGCTGATGGGTTAGTTGATAATCTTCCTTCGTCTCGATGTATGATGACAAAATCTAAAACCCATATCTGCAGGCAACTAGTTGATGCCTAGCGTGAAAAAAAAAACATTTTCCTATTAATCGATCAACATCTGAACATTACTTATGATCAGCGATCTTGACGGAATTTGGTTATCAAGAAACGTTTCTTATTTTTCATCACAAATATATTGTTCAACAGCCAAAAATAGTTGCTTCATCGTTATCGAGAAAACGACAATGGTTCCGCGAGCTGAGTCATGTTCAAAAATGTTTTCTTTTATATAACATTTGATAATTTTCCGTGCAGACGCTGCCGGTAGAGCGAAGGCCGAAAAAATCCGCCTTGCTTTGGAAAAAATGCGCGAGGCCAGTGTCCAAAAGCTCTTCATCAAGGCGTTCACACTGGACGGCAGCGGCAAGAGTCTCCTCGTCGATGAGGGCATGAGCGTTGCCCACGTATGCCGACTACTAGCCGATAAAAATCACGTTGCAATGGATCCTAAGTGGGCGGTCGTCGAGCATCTACCCGATCTATTTATGGGTAAGTGCCTTAATGTCTCGAGAAAAAGGTTGAATTTATCGAGTCCACCGTTGCGACTACTGGTTGGTATGAAATAACAAATACACGATTTTGCTTCAGCTGAGAAAATATTGTCTCACTTGGACAAAGGTTACCGAGTTATTGTTATTTTCACCTCTGTTATTTGTACCGTCAACTACACTCAGCAACGATTCGTCCGTTCCAATTATTCAATGTGAATCATAAGCTGATTTTTTTGCGTCGTACGTTTTGTTTATATTCCACTTTCTTTTTAAATTCGGACGAGATCCTAAAAAGTTTGTATCTGGGTGTGTAGAAAGGGTATACGAGGACCACGAGCTCTTAGTTGAGAACCTTCTTTTGTGGACAAGAGACTCGAAGAACAAATTGCTCTTCGTCGAGAGACCTGACAAGACTCAACTTTTCCTCACACCCGAGAAATATCTTCTCGGTACGGCGGACAGGAATAACACCGAGTACGATGATCACTCCAGAAACATACTTCTCGAAGAGTTCTTCTCGAGCAGTAACGTCGGTGTGCCCGAGGTATAACTGCAATTTGCCATTTTCTAAAGGACTCTTATCATATCGAAACATTGCACGTTCCTGTGAACATTGATACGCTCGTACACGTGAAACTTTTTGGGGTGCGCGGTTATGGCCGTGTGCCAAAAAGAATTTTCCCCTAATGAGCTGGCTCGCATCGCAGGGGATTGCAAAAAAAAAGAAAAACAGTAAAATTACGAGCAAACCGGTACTCGTGATCGTTGAAAAAAATTCAAAGGGAAATTACCATTTCCGATTGAATCAAGTTATCAATATTTATCTTTTATTGATATAAACGACTGAATGACTAAATGCTGAAAAAAAAATATCGCTACTCAACAATTTCGTTATTTACCTCATTTCAATCGAATTTGTAGAATTTGCAATTTTAAGTAAAATTCATTAAAATTGATGCTGTAAAATGAATCAAAGACAAGTTAACTTTTTCATTAATAAAATATTAGTTCGTAAAAAGCAATTTCATTATTGAACTTTCTAAATGCGTATTAACAAAGTTATGACCTTATCAAATTGCTTTCTCAATCCCGAAAAATGTAATTTCACTCCATTTCGTAAAAATCTTTGTCCCCTTTTCAAGATAAAATTTACAAGAATTCTTTATTTAATAGTATAGGATAGGATTTTTGTTCACGTATTCCGAGTCCCAATAACCTTGAAAAATCGATCTAACATCAAACGTAAAACTGTTCAATGGCATTTGTCAAATCATTTTACAGAGCTTAATTGTAAAAAAAGAAATGACAGTTATTTTTCCGCCGATTTGTCCTAGCCCCACCAATCCAATAACAATTTTAAGAGGCGAAATACAATAAACGACGAAAGAATAGCCAATTTTTGTCATTTTCTTTTAAAAGAACGAAACATTTTCCATTTATGAAACTTTGGGTATAGTTTATTATATAATCAAACTGTATGAATAAATATTATCATAAAAAAATATCGCAAAATGGCGATGGTATGGCGTGGTCTTCCAAGAAGGTTTTGGTGGCAGTTGTCCGTTTGTGGGAAATCCAGGGATTTCAATATTGATCTGAAAAATATGAGCCAAGAATTTTTAGTATCTTAATATCCAAATGCCGAACTTATACCTAAGAAACATGTAAAAAGTAGAAAATTAAAAAAATGGGATACTTCAGAGAAAAAATTGAAATTTTACTCAAAATTTTCATTCTTTTTTGCAATAAAAAGGTACTTTTCAAAAGTGATTTTTATAAACAAGTAGGTATAAGTTCAAGGTAACATTGTCATTGAGTTGTGTATACAATTTAAGTACGATCGGTCCGCCCGTTTTAAATTTATGTTTCCCACAAAATTAAAATAAATAGAATTTTAAGAAAAACCGTGTTTAAAATTTCGAACTACGAAAACTCAATCATGTCGATGACTTACTTGCTAATCAGCGATTCCAAGGTCATATAATAGTCCTCCAGCTTCTTCGTGAATGCTTCTTCACGAATGCATGTATGTTTGACACCGCTACATGTATTTCCCCCCTCAAGCGTTCGAATAGCTCTCCTCTTCATTACGAATGGCATCTGAGAGTGTTCTTCTTACAGGTTGAGGGTCCCCTATACCTGAAGTCGGACGGGAAGAAGGGTTGGAAGAAGTATCACTTCATCCTCCGTGCCTCAGGACTGTACTACTGGCCGAAAGAGAAGGCACGAACGGCCCGCGACCTCGTGTGTCTTGCAACGTTCGACGTAAATCAAGTTTATCACGGTGTCGGTTGGAAGAAGAAATACAAAGCGCCAACGGACTGTTGTTTCGCGGTGAAGCATCCGCGTCTTCAGCAGCCAAAGTCAACAAAGTACATAAAGTTCTTGTGCGCTGAGGACAGCAACGCGTTGGATAGATGGATGGCTGGAATAAGAGTAGCCAAATACGGTAGGCAATTGATGGAAAATTATCGTACTCTCGTGGACGAGCTTGCCCAGGAGGATCTCGATTTGTTGGCGCACGCGAGATCTTGCTCGGTTAGCTCGATAGCTGTGCCACCCACGTCACAGACACAGTACAACACGACGAGCGAGAACGCGTGTCAGTACGCGGAAATGAGCAGGCACAATGGTACAGCTGATGTGAATGGTCGGCAGTACGAGAGTCAACGGCAGAGTTACAACAATTCGGAGCAGCGACAGAGTTACAACAACGACGGTAGACTGAGCAGAGCGAGCAGTTCGAGTTCCAGCGGTTGTTTGTCGGACGGTGCACCGAGCAGTTGCGAGGTTGCCTTCGAATGCGGTGAATTTCCAACCGGCACGATAAAACGCAAGCCATCGATGAATCCGAAGCTTCCGTTGACGTCGATAACGCGACAGTTGAAGGAAGTCGGCGAGACTGTACGCGACGAGCCCGATTCATGCCCGAGTCCGACGAGCTCGGGCTCGGGAACGCTCACGAGGCGACATAGCAGACGAAGAAGCGGAACGGACTCCGACAGTTCGGGCACATTGAAGAGGCATCACAGATCGGGCAACGCGACTCCGGTGAGTCCTGTGCCACCTGGGACACCAGTCAGAGACAGAGTAAGCCCAATGGGTTACATAAGAACGGAGAGCCAAGAAGCCGCCAAAACTCCCACAAGTCCAGTACAATCTTGCATGATGGACTCGATTACTTCGCTGCCACCCCCGCCATCTCCGCCCCGGCTCGCTGAAGAGACAGAGTCCGATGGTGAACCTTTGCCACCACCGCCACCCGAGATGTTCAGATCCAATCTGTCCCTCGATTCCCTTCCACCGCCACCCGCACCCGGTGAACTCTCGATGTGCAACACGAACGAGATCACGGGTTCGTGCCTCAGTTTAGCTTCGTTACCACCACCACCGAGTCCGCTGGTCGGCGAAACCGGTACGATTAGGCGAGCCAGACCTAAACAATCGACACCAACCAATTCTATGTCACCCGATTGCACACCGACTCACACACCCGTCAAAATCAACGCGAACAATCATCAGATTTACGCTTGCTCGAACCCAACAAACGGCTCAACGAGCACCAACACCAATCTGCAAAACAATCAAATATACACGAACAACATGAGAAATTCAACGTCCCCGCACAACTCTTATCCGGGCTCAAACGCGAGTACACCAACTTACTCACCGAGCTCACCAAACTTCGTATCACCGCCACCATTCGTTCCGCCACCGGCTTACGGTGCTCAGCAGCAACAGCCCCAACAGCAACAAATCCAACAGAACACGAATGCCCAGCTAGTCCGACAGAACTCCAAAAACGAACCAATATACGGTGGTCAATCTATACGCCCGAATCCGAATATGGACACGGTTCGAAGAAGCGCCATGAAACAAAATTCAGGACACTACGCGGTTCCACCCTATCTCGCCGAGTTGAAAGCCACCGCGAGTCCTCAGCCCCAGAGAAGAGTCACGATACAGGAACCGCCGACCTCACCCAAGTCGAAGACCGGCACCGGCAAGAAGATATCGTTCAATCTACCGCCACAGCAAGAGCCCGGAAGTCCGGCATTGCCCCAGAGAAAGCCAATGCCACCAAGAAGATCCGACAGTACCAGGCTAACGTCGCCCAAGAAATTGGCCGCTTCGGAACAAGCCCCACCAGGAGATTTTCTCAAGGATCTTCAACGCGTCATGAGGAAGAAGTGGCAGGTTGCGCAAAAGTGTAAACTCGACTCGACCACGACACCGCACGAAGTTTTGGGCTTCCGGGATCCACCACCGGCCATTGCCGATTACAGAGAGACCAACGTATCCAATTGGGTACAGGAACACTACGGCTCGGACAATTTGTACGAGAACGTTTACGCGACTGATCCCAATGCACCTGTCGAGTACGCCACAAGCCCGACACGGCAAAACGCCGTTAGATTCGCCGATGAGAATTGCAGCATGAATATTGCGAATGCGATCGCGAGTAAACGAAGACCACCACCACCACCCCCAAAAAGAGCCGAGACTACGCACTTGACGTCGCGAGCGATGCACTGACAATAGCAGATAATACAGCCTCATACCGAAAGACGATGGTATTGCTGTTTCTGCGGCTGGTGGAAGTAACGCGGTAGTGACCGGTGGTAAGGGGGTTGGGGGGCGGGGGCCAGTGCTTCGGGTAGATCTCGTCTGTGTTTATATCCTTAGACATACATCCGGAGTGAAATTATCTCCCGAGCTTCGAAGCGGCCATCAGGCTGCTGTTCCCGAAAAGCTCGAATAAAGATCATCAAATCAGAATGCGGAGCTTACCTAATTTTCTTCGGATGTAAGAGCGCTGCTTATTATCGTCACCTTCTTTTCGATTTAGACGTCAGGAATTAACGATCGCGGAAAGACCGATTTTTGCTAATTTTTTCGGAGTGAAATTGCTCGCGTGCATAGACGTGCCTGGTATAGGAATAAGTCGACAGGGAGATCACCACTTTTTTTTGTTGATTCAACACGTCACGATAACGGATTATCAGGACGATGGATATGGGCTCCCAAGTGATTTCAATGCTGCCGATTATCTCGAGTTCGGTTATTTTGCGTTAACTTTTGCATCCGGAGTAATCCACGTTATCACGTTTTTCACATCCTTTTTTTCGGCTTCTATGGTTCATCGTAACGTTCGCGGTGTTACGTTGTCCGAGATTTTTGTGTCTTCTTGAGTCGGTGCACCGCGGCGCGTTACGGTATCACTTTTCGTGTCTGTGTTTTTCGATCGTACGATATATATATATATATATATATATATATATATATATATATATATTGCGATAAATTAAGGAAGCTTCAGCGGTTGTAACCCAGGTCAGACTAGTATTGAGCCTTAAAAACTTTTTTGTACGTCCCACATTCGTACAACCTTACATGGTATGTTTTTTTTTCATAGACGAATCTACGGAATTGTTTGCATCTTCGTCTATAATGGCTTGTGTTCATTGGCATAAGATAACAATGATATAAGGCTGAGAATTCACGATCGTATTCATCGTTTAGTAATCGAGTCGATTTGTCTGCCAAGCAACGGTTCGTACACGTGAAGAGCTTTGAGAAATAACTTTACAAACTCCAATTTGTAGCTTTGTAAGGTCTGTACACTATGATATAAAATATGACGAAAGTGCTCAGAATTGGTTTTAAATTTTCGGGCTAAGCACACCGAGCGGTGGATTTTTCGAAGATCGTTGATCCAATGAGACGAGCCATGACTTATTAAGACGCTACACTGCTTTCGCACTCGGCAAAATAGGCATACAATATTTTCATTATTTTTACACGATTATTAATTATATAAAATAATTTTTATTTTTCACAGATACATTCTTGTTTTGAAGACAAATAAAAAAAAACGAATTAAAAAAACTAAAAAATGGCGGAGATATAAGTCGTCTAGTAAGGACTATCTTTTGACAATCCTTGCCGATGATAGAAATTTTTTTCCTGTCCGGTATCATCTGAAAAAAAAAATGTAAAGAAAGGTAATAGCTGAAGTTTAGGATAGAGAAAAAATCTTAAATATTTTTCTGTAGAAATGACAGCTGTTTGAAAAAAAAAACTCTGACTTTTACCAAAGTTTTGAGTTTTCAAAATTAATAAAAAAAAAAACGAACTCGGCAGCCAATAAAAAAATCCGATGCTAGATCCTAGATAATATTATAAAGAAAATATGGCATAAATGTCATCGAAATCGGTTCAATAGATCTCGAGATATTTCGTCCACCAGTTTGAAAGGCAGGACCTACTAGACGACTTATATCTCCGCCATTTTTCAATTTTTTAATTCGTTTTTTTTTTAAATTGTTCATAAACCTATAATATATTTGTGGAAAATAAAAATTATTTGATATATCTAATAATCGCGTTAAATTGAAAAAGAAATGTATATCTATTTTTCCGGACGCCAAGGTAGTGTAACGCCTTAGAGGAAAAAAAACCTTTACGGGATACGATGGAACTAAAGAGATAGGAAATTCATCGCGTAAACTGCGGCAGATTGAACTTAATTGCCCGACGTGACGCCGTGCAAGTCGACCATTTATTTGCTAAACATCGCGATCCACTGCCATCGAGTTTTCCAAAATTAGCAGAAGAACACTTTTTCTAGTCTCAGTATTTGACTGCGCCGCTGAATCCTTAATCGCGAACGATACAGGTTTATATATATATATATATATACATAGTATATAAAAAAAACGAAGAAAACAAATAATCTTACCGATAAGAGAAAGACATGAGAAATCGGCGCGGAGAATGTGATTCTCCGGCCAAAGCGTAGATAATGAGAAAAAAAATCGTAAAAAGATTAGCCTCTAAGAATTAATGCCGCACATGTTAAGGATGTGATACGTAAATCGTAAGACAGCTTATGCAACGATCGTTGGAAACGCTACTCCCGATTGTGGCAAAGTACGCATTTGTTCGATGGAAAAACTGAAGCGTACAAGTGCTCAGGCTCCATAAAGCAAACCATATAACACATACGCACAATAACTTGCAAAGAGCGATACAAAACGGTATTCCGATGCGTGTACCAGTGAGGTAAAAACAAAAAGAAAATAAGCAATTGCTCTATAATAATTACGATCAGAGTTCGGTAATTGAGTATAGAAATTGCTAACGATCAATTAGGCCTGCTAGGTTTTGCATATTTTTCAACGCATAAGACAAGTTTTGTAATCAAGGTGCTTTATATACGAACATTTACACTGTGACGTTTACTTACGATAACTGAGAAATAATTGAATGCATGTGTATATGTATATCGATTCTTAAGCATATATATATATATATATATATATTTATATATATTGTATATGCTCACAACTCTCTCGCCCTCCTAAAACCCAGTAATAAATGTAATGTCGTACGAGTAATGCTCGATGAGGCCGGAGCTACACTAGAATTTACTTATCATAATACGTGGACCTCAATGTGCGTTGTAATTTTTCTCTTTTCGTTTTTTTTTTTAATTCATAAAGTCGGGCGATTTGGCGTGAAAGATCGTCCGTAACTCTCATCCACTGTCATCCGTAACTGAGATCTCGTTAATGCCATTTTTTGATAACGATATACATTTATGAACGATGCGAAGTAACTAAACGAAAGAAAGAAGATAAAAATAATAAGAAAACGTTATTCTTATGCATTTCAAGAAGGAAATGAAAAATAATCGCGATAATTTATCGACGTACCTATCGATGTTATTGGGAAATTTTCGAATTTCCCTCACGTGTACAAGAATCTTGAGTACATTTGTGTAGGGAAATTCGCATTAACACGGTTCGCTTTAGCTCGCATTCTTACGCGAAAAGATACAGATCACGGAGACGAAGCAAACAGGCATATTGTACTTTTCTTTTACTTATAAAAAGGGATTTTTTTTTTATTTGCGCCAATGTCTCGTTACGATATGTGACCGATTTATCGGCATGTTCATGGAACACGTTAAAAGAAAAAAATTTGGTATTTCTTTCCATTTCGTAAACGAAGCGCAACTTTGTCCTTAAGATCGTATCGATACAACGACGTCTTCGGAAAGTCAGGTTAAGCCGATCATAATGATGCTCATACTGCGCAAATAGAGGGAATTTTACAGTAGTATTGCGAATACATTTGAAAAAAAAAGTGCGCATCGAGTAATCGACTCCGAAATGGAAGCGGGCACACACACGTACACACACACACACACTCACACACACCCGCACACACCGCACTATATGCCGATGATGATGTTTTTGTATCCATATTCCGTAGAAAAAGTCTTAATCGCGTAAATCTTTGTGACTATAGATAGTTTTCAATTTCATCCCGTATTGTTTATCCTGTTGCAACATTGACAATATTGCGCGACGTTTCTCGACTCGGTTTGAGCTTCATAGACGCATTGTCGATAACGGGAAAGATACTGTGAGTTTATACGTTATTAGCTGCCATGGATAGCAAAATGATTCGAATTACATTGGAACACGAATGAAAATGATTTTTCGGACGCGAAAAAAGAGAGAAGGAAGTTTCGAAAAATATGTGTATTTTGTGGTGAATTGCGAGAAAAAATTTGGCGAAGAAAAAAAGAATTAACGGAATTTAGGCAATTCGCAAATTAACGTGCGCTCTTCGTGTAAAAACGTCGATTAGTGCAATTGGCAAAAAAAAAAAAACGACGAGGTAATCGAAATTCTAATTCAACGATAGTAAATGACGTATTTTTATTATATTTTACGTTCAAAGGGAGAGAAAAAAAAACGTCGAGATGAAATCCTTAATGTCTTAAGTTGTACGTATGTTTATGTAAATATTGTAACGAATGGTACTACGGAGAAAAGAACAAACATTACTATTGAAGATATTGCGATGGATTAATATAAACACACTATTTATGGATAGTAGCGAAGAATCGATTTTAATTGAAATTATATATGATTTTCGTTGAGTACGAACGACGATTGCGGTAACAGTGATTCTTTTTTTATATTAAAATTTGAACGAATTCTTTTGGTCTAGTGAAAAATAAAATAAAAAAAACAATAAAAGAAAGTAAACGAAATATTGTCATGTGCTTTCATTTGCATCCCATGCAAACAAATTTTTTTCCGTATGCTCAGCTTGTACGAATTCTATGCCCATAGGTGAGCCGCTGTATACTTTGATATACTAAACATAGATTCTTTTGAGTTTAGTCAGCTTGTCGACTGTGGCGGAACTTAGAGAACTGTGTCAATACGGTTCTCTTTTTTTTTTTGAGCATGTCGGGGTCGATTAAAATCGAATGAGATACATGCGATAAATGTCATAAAGACCAAAAAAAAACACGCGCCGCAGTTGAAATTACTATGGGTACGTCATATTTCATGTTCTTATGTAAATAAATTTTTCGTATATTTCAATTGATATAGTCTTTATTTATTGATCCCACCTGGCGATTCTTCCGTCCTTTTTTATTATGAAAGATACAATACCGATCGGATCCACGTAATTATTTTTTAGTGGATTTGAAAATGTCTCTTTGTGTTTACGAATTTTGGATCGATGATTTGTAAATGATTAATTATTCTAAATTAATAGTTATTTGGAATAAGATCACGAACCAACTGGACGTGTTTTGAAAAAATGCCGTTCCTTATTAATGATTTTCTCTACATATGTTAACGCGTTAATTCTGGTGCTCAATTTGTTTCGCGCCATTGATACAACTCCCGCAGTTATAATGAAGATAAAGAAGATCTTCAGTTATAATGAAAAGATAAAGAAGAACTTCACACTTACAAGGAAACGTTGTGAAACGGAAATTTTGCATGTTTGTAGAGTGGTTAAAAATAGTCGATACGTATTTATTTTTTAAATATCTACGAACCTTGATTTTTGGGGGGTGAAACGTACCCTTGAAAAATATGGGTGTTTTTTGTTTTTCGGCGATAACTCTTTGTCGGAATGAGATACGCATAAATGTCTAATTGCAATAGTGCAAACTTGCAATTGGAAGTTACAGGATTCGTCTATTACAATGTCAGTGGCCCTAACTGGGTCCACGAGAAGTCGCTGTCTCGTGGCCAATGAAATCTGATAGATGAACCACTTTTTTAGTGGACGTCTCATATTTATTTGAAAAGATTTTTTACTGTGTAACATTTTTGAGAGTACGTATTTTTTTCATAACATTTTCTACTTGGAAACCCAAATGCTGTAAAACGTTTTTAATCTAGCCTTGATAATTTAGATAAGTATTCTATGCTTGTAGGGGCACTCGCCATGCGTAAAAATCCTTGGTACTTGGTTAAGTAAGCAGCACTTCGAGAAATATTCCAAACTCGTGATGAGAAACTGCATTACTTAAGGAGTTTCGACACCAAAATCGAAATGGTGGTAGACGATTGAAATTTATATCACTGACAGATTAATTTAGGATGCATTGACTGTCCAAAAATCAATCAGTTTTACAACATAGTCTCGGAGATTTTTAATGCTGAAATTAAGCCATTATCCATTTGGTATTATATACGACACCCCGTAAACACCAGTTATAGGGCTGTAGGCCCACAAATAATAGCGATGAACCGATTAAAAAAAAAACTAAGCAAACCGCCATTCTAGTGTTAGGAATGTCGTGCTAAATAATCAAGTGGTTTTTCTACTTCGTTCATTAATGATATTCGAAGAAAAATGTAGATTTTGAGCTTGAACGATTTATTTTCGGACATTAAGGCCTTAGGCCACTCTAGGATTTTCCAAAAATCGATTTTTTTTTGTTAAATATGTATCTTTGTACCTATAAAATTATGTTCCAAAAGATTATGGGTGTGAAAAATCTCTACGTACTCGATTTTCGAATTCTAGCGCAACCCTTCTTGATTCATGTCGTGACTTTCTACTAACTTTAAACGCGTTCATCTCAAAACTACATTTTTCAAGTCAGCCGGCCTTATAACTCAAACAAATTTCAACCGATTCACTTGAAATTTTAACTGTATATTTAGAATTACATTTTCCGAGGCACTACGTAGGATTTTTTTATTATATTGCATAGTTCCTTTTTTATAAACAATTTTTTGACGATTTTCTCATGGCATTTTATACTTTTTCTGAAATGCGCCATTTTGACAAAAAACAATATATCAAAAAAATCCTACGTACTTCTATAGCTATTCTTATATATAATCGAAAAAACTTTAGGGTCTGATCATAACTAAAAAATTATAGGAGCTGTTGGTCCGGCCGTTGACCTTCCAGAAATAAAGGCGTCATCGGAAAAATGCTGCACAGTCGCCATTTTGACATGTATCGCTGTGAAAAAATAATTTTGTATAGTCAATTTCGTGTATAATAAAACCCTTATTTTGTAATTCCGATTTATTTTATGGTTTCGCTGAAAAAAAAATCAGAAAATATGCCCTTTTTTGGCCTCTAGAGTGGCCTAAGGCCTTGACGAAACTTGTAGGTTAAATGTGGCAACACTGCATTAACGGGCTCTGTCTAGTGAGCCACTCCAGTCAAGCAATAACTGGTGAGAATTTCAAAATCAGCGAGTGTTTGAAACGTAAAACCAAATGTTTTTTTCGTTATGAAAACTATGCCACACGGATATTATAAGTATATTAATATTACAGATAGAATAAATAAATACATCTCTTTATAGAGTTTGAAGGCTGTTAAACTATGAACGTTTCAAACACTCGCCGATTATGAAATTTCCACCAGTCAATGCTTGACTCGAGTAGTTCACTAGACAGAGCCCGTTAATGCGGTATTGTCACGTTTAACTTACAAGTTCCGTCAATATCCGAAAACAAACCATTCGAGCTCAAAATTCACATCTTTTTTCGAATATTATTTCGAACGAATAGAGAAACCACTTGATTATTTAGCACATCATTCCTAATACTATAATCACAGTTTGCTTCGTATTTTTATCGGCTTATCACTATTATTTTTGGGCCTAGAACCCTATAATTGGTGTTTACGAGGTGTCTTATGCATTATCAAATAGATGAAGGTGCAACTTGAACATTAAAAGTCTCCAAAACTATGTTGTAAAACTGATTGATTTTTGAACAGTCAATGCATCCTAAATTAATCTCTGGGTGACATAAATTTCAATAGTCTACCATCATTTTGATTTTGGCATCGAAACTCCTTAAGTGAGCTGTAGGTACTTCAACGAGTGGACCACTCGTTGAAGTACCAGATAAGGACCAAGTTCGCTCTAAATAGCGAGAATTTAGACGATTGCTCGGTTCTTGGACAAGCAATTGGTACTTGTAATCCGTCAAACTCAGGCAAGTACTATCGCTACTTCGAATATACTCGGTACTTAGAACAGTAATTAGTACTCCGGTGAATACTTCATACTTCATAACGCTATTTTACTTAGGTGACCAGCCAGGAGTTCAATTCGTGCTGGATATCCAGATAGACACGCGGTATTCCAGAAACAAACTTGTCACTTACATGTACCCAGTACCAAGGCTTTTATAAATTAGCCTTTTAAAAATAACTTTCCGGATTCGAAAAATTCGGTAAACGCTTTAATTCACTCAAAATATGAGATATCTAGTCGACATATTTTGCACAAGAAAAAGTATCATTGATGGCTCTTTGGAAATAAAGTTGGTAACGAGAAGTCAAGGGGTTCAGAATCCAAAAAAATTCTGAATTAAAATCTAGTAAACACTGCACCTTTCTCAATTGTGGAGATATAGCGGGGATTTTTTTTATTGAAAGAAGAAAATAGTGTAAATGTGAAAATTACTTAATGCTTCCATCTCCTCGATTAAAGCTTCCGTGTGAATTTATTCCACTCTATGAGAAAGTAGCAATTGAAAAAGGACTTGCTCGTAGGGAAAACATTGTACGCTAATAAAGTAAGCGATAATGAAAAAAAGAACGTAACAAGCCAGTATCTCATTAGTACCTTTCACGAATGATAAGAATTTCTTCAACGTTCACCTTACACAATATCAAGAAGCTAAAATATTCGATTGGTTGAAGAAATCAAACAGTAGATTTCATTCCATATTTTTCGAGCCTCAGTTGTGCAAACTATTAGCTGGAAGGTCTGATCGGAAGTTTGTCCTGATACGCTTTTTTCCAAGCTAGCTCATCGTCTGGCTTATAGGAACAATATATAATAAGGAGGAACCTTAATGTGTAATTAATCAGCTCAACGTAAGAACTAATTACATCTTTAAGGTAGGTTCAAAATTATTGAATACGATTTAATACGTTCCGGGCAACGATTATCATCCTTAATAAAACGATATAAGTAGTAGCCATCTAAATTTAATGGATACCACCATTCAGGTGGTAGTCATCGAGCATATGTATAAAGAAAGGAAGAAAAATTGAATAGGCAGTAAATTCAGACAACGCGACGGTAATACACTCACACTTTTCCTAATTTTTTTTTATCTCGGAGTATAAAAGCGCGAGCAAGTATTCCCAACGTAGGACTTGTATTCACACTATCGAACGTGTCACTTCTCTTCTCTTTAAACGTGTTTTGGTGAAACTTTGGGACCTGGTACCTTCGACGTGAATATTATTATTTTTTTACTTATAGATTATAATTTTTTAACAATATTGTAATGTAGAATTTTTTCGCTCATATTCCCCGGCTATGGCTCGGATATGAAACCTAACAAAAAACCCAATACCATTATTTATCATTAGGCTTTTACGTAATCTAATTATCATTAGATCTTTACGTAAATTCATTTAATACATTATCTATTGTGCGAAAAATCTAACACTTAAAATATTTTTTTCATCTAAATAACTTTCTTACTACAATCTAAATTACCAGAATTAATCCTCATTAGTACTCATTAATATTGTTTGATTCTTGGTGCTCTCACTTTGTTTGGGTACTAATTAAAATAGTTAAAAAAATCCAACTCGGTAATACAAAATTTGTGAAATTTCGAATGATAATAAGAAAACACACACATACGTCTGTGCATTTTTTGCAGCGGTACTTTCGACGCTTCGAAGATTTCTATTCATATTCCTATTTACTTCTTCAATTCAATTAATTTAACGTATAGTGAATATTAGGTATACTCCTGAAAAATATAAACTTTGCATAAGACAGAATTCTTTTTAGCTGCTTTTTATCTCAAAATCGTGCGCCCCGATTTTCTATAACCAAGTCCCATGAATTACTAATTATTGTGAACTCACCGCATAAAAAAAATATTTTTAACATTGCCTAATGTGGACGTTAAAACAGGCTCCAATTCGCGAGTCATTTCAAACTAATGTTTTTTTGCAGTAAAAATGAGCGGAAGCATATTCTTTCTCTTCGCATTATTGGTAGCGGTGACCACGGTGTCATCTTTGCAATACAAAATGGTGGTAAGATGAAATTTTTTTTTGGATTGTCTATCTCTAATAACTCTTATAAAAAAGTATACTGAATTTTTTTGTCACTCAATAAAGCTGCCGACCAAGGCCATGAGTCTACACCAACATTGTGCAGCTAAGCATGGGTTTAACGGCGAATGTTGGGTAAGATCCTTTTTAATTTCGTTTTGTTTAAAATAGTTATTCGAACTTTTTTTAATTTAAAATAAGTTCAAATCTTGCGGATTTCAGTAATAAAGAAAAACGTTTTTTCTTCTGCTTGATAAAAAATCATGTCTGGTTAATTCCAATAGAAACAAATTAGCAAATAATATGTCAAAATTGTTCAAATGTGAATTATCGAGAAATTTACATTTATAGGTGAATTTTTTTTTTCACGAATATTTATTAAACTTAATAATTTACATTTTTGATAATTTTCCATTTGGATTATTGGCATCTTCGTATTCCTTACCCATGGAGATAGGAAACATAAACATGATATAAAAACCCCGAAAATTGGACACCTCAATAGACTGGGTTTATCTGTTAAAAAAATCTGTCAGGCCATCAACCGAAACGAAACCAACCCACATTGCGGTCGGGTCGCTTGCGCCTCTTCCGTGTCACGCGGGATTAAGCAACAAGCACATTTTCTTTTCGAAAATGCACCTAATGGACTTAGATGCGGCACACTCAAAGTAAGTACATCACGTGATTGTGGGATACCCCGCAATTCAATATTTTTTACACGGCATCATCTCTCATCATTCGCAAGCATTTTTCTTCGCCACACCGGAAGAAATTTTTTATTTAATCAATTGAATGTAATTTATTCGGCTTTCGTTTATCTAAAAGTGAGTTTTTTTTAAATCACTTCTGCTGTTGAATATTTTTTGTGAAAATTGTTTATGTAGCTTTTCTTTATTAACCCCGTAATTTTTTTAGAGTTAGTTTTAATCAATAAAAGTAGGTACTTAGATCAAGCAAATATATAATTGAATTGAATATTCCACAAAATACCAGTGGGCCACGATTTCGATAAAATGTCATTTCACGCAAACAAATAATTTCTCCTGTTGCAAATAACAATAAAGCATTTTTTACATGTTTATATAACATTTTGATTTCAACATGTTCATTGAGTGAAATTGCAAGCATGGGAAAGCTAGAATTTAAAAAATCATAAAAATTTGCAAGAAAAATATCAATGTTCTTGAGAACGACACACACGGTCTAGTAGAATTTTAGCGGCTTTATCATTATTTTCAATTTGTCGAGTACTCTCAAATTTTCATTATTGTGTTAAAGATTTTAAAAAATAAAAAATTTGTTTGATGTACAGAGCAAAAAAGTTCCCATTGTAGACCGTTTTTTAATAAATAAAATTTATAAATTCTTTCTAGTGATTCAGCAAAAATTTGTTGTTATTGTAAATACGGTAAATCAATTTTTCTGGATCTATTGAGGATTGATTTTTTAAAGATTTTCGTGCCAATTGATATCGAGTGTAGCGGTTCTCCTCGAATCTTTCACCATTCTTAACTCGCCTCAATATATCCACATGCATATCGTAAAATTTTGCAACGTACTATTGTTTTTTTTTCTTCATATTTAGGTTTGCTACCAGGGTCGTTGCGAAGACTTACCTCTAGGTGTTTTCATGCCGGAGCAAACTGCTACCAGCTTCAGCGACTATCGGGAATGCTATATCGTTGGCGGTACAAATACTCGACGCACCTGACGCAAATCAGCAAGGACATTTATAATCATTTACCTTTCCTTGTATAATATAATAATTCTGTATTCATGTCGCACGTTGGAACTGCGACGGTACGTCGAAATTTCACGTGTGATTTCAAATTTATTTTTATCTCGCCCCGTTATCAAGTTGTAGCAAAAAAAAACGAAAAAAATAAAACACTCATTTTAAGGGTGCGTTCAACAACTCAAAAATAGCATTCAGCCGAAACAAAAAAAATCGTATCGAATATTTTAATTTATTTTACTTTCATTTGTACTCACTCTAATTTCTGCAATTTTTTTTTCTGTACGGGAAGGTGAAATCCTTATACGGTTTCCTAGTCAAAGGTGAGGGGTAGAGCGAGTCTATTTTACATAGATATTTAATAAAGTTATCGAAAAAGCCTATAGTGGCGCGAATTTAACCGGACATCGCAAAGGGTTAGCCGATTATACGTCGGTATTGGCCAAACAATCAAAAGGCGATTTCATCCCCTTGATTACGACATATCGAAAAAAAAAACAAAAAATCGTCACCCGTTACTTTTTCATTCTATTCACATGTGCAAATTTATATCCCGATAAGATGAAAAATTACAAAGATGTGCATTAAAATTTGATTTTATCCGCACCGTTTTCATCTTCAATGTATAGTATTTGAAAAATGAAACACTATTTCAATTTAAAATCTCTGCTTATTTCGTGTCGTTACAGAGTTATCGCTAAAAATTAAAAACACCCCTATTTTAAAAGGGGCGTTTCACCCCTTAAAAATCAGGTTCTGCAGATATAAAAAAGTACATATCTACTATTTTTACCCACGTGACAAACATACAAAATTTTATCAAAACTGAGGAGGGCACTTCGAGACACCTTGTTAATATTTTTTGTTTTACCGACTGCTGGTACGCTGTCAATAATTGCCCAGATAACCAAGCGTACCATTCAGAAATTGTATCCTACGGCGTACACGTACGGCACCTTCCAGTATTGTACTGATACGCAGTAGAATTGTACGCAGTATACCTACTGTTACGGTACCGGTACGTCGTACGGTTGTAACACGTACCAGTACCGTACCGGTCCCGTACTGTCAGCGTGATATGTACCACGTTTGCCACGTATGTGGCAAACATGGTACTAGTACGGCGTACTCCACCAGAACATTTTGAAATTAATTTATACCGACTAAAGTTAAGTTATTGGTAAAATTTACTGAAAAAAATGCTCTACATATTTCAAAGGCGTCCGGCTTCGACCACTTTACGAGATTTGTTTATTGCAATCTAACTGGCTCCACGAGTGGAGGCTGTCTCATGGCCAATAACATCTAAAACCCGAGTAGAAATCCTGCTCCGGCTACAAGAAAGGCCTGATCAGGCATCCTGATTTTTTTTTCATGCCTTGATCAGGATTTTTTATCAAGCCCTGATCATTTTTGTGACACTTTCCCTGACTTCGGCCTGATCAGGGTAAAAAACCTAAGCTTGATCAGGGCTTCATTTTTCAAAGATTATTTGAAGTGAAACATCATCGCCTAGTCAGGATGACGAATAAACCTCTGCTGAGGATGTCCTATTTATTCCTGAAATAGAAAATAGCACGCATACCCAAAATAGAAAAAGACACCTAATTACAAATAACGTTGATACTTTATAGATTTTTCTTATCACTTAGTTTATCACATAGAATTTTCTCATCATTCTACTTTATGACATATGTTTTGTATGTGGAAAATAAATAAAACTGTTTTATATTTTTTATATAGAAAAAACGCGGAATAAACTTTTTTATTTTTCACACACAACTGAAGGAACTTGGAAAACAAGGAAAAGGACTTAGAACTGAAGTTAAATAAAGCTTATAAAGTTTTTATGGACCGACATTTTCGGAGAACGTCACATTGTTCTTGCTGTTGCTGGTTTTTCCCTCGACATTTGTCCTTGTCTTTTGCGGAATTGAAGACTGTCCCAACGGCTTGTCCGATTTGTTTCGAAAGAACTTCAATGCCATGTTCTTTCTATTTCGAGATAACAGCCGCTGAAAAAATCGAAAATATGTATTCCACTTAAGATTCAATGTCTACATATGCAATCTTGGCCAAAAGTATTAGGTACCCTGTACATTTTCCAAACAGGGTTTTGAAGAGGACAAAGCCAGCTTCATTTTGCTTTATTATTTTTGCCATTTTTTTTATACCCGGTACGTCATTTTGACAATGCCAGTTTTTCCACCATTTTCGCACTTTGCAAAATCGCGAGCTGGACTTTGAAACATAATAATCGTTTAGTTTCGTTTTTTAAACCAATTTTTGCGATTCTTTTTTCCAGAGTTATTTATTTTTTCTTGAAAAAAAACGACAGGTTTCCGAAAAGCCGGTATCGTGGGCGTAACTTGAAAACTAAGAGGTTTGCAATATTTAGTCTAAGGATTAAAAATTTTATTTTGTTATTTTGGACTCACTACATTTTTTTAGATGTTTTTCCAAAATTCCTTTGAATGGATATTTTTGATATCGGGATACAAAGAAATTTTGAAAAAAAAATATAGTGAGTCCAAAATAACAAAATACAACTTTTTTTTCCTTAGATTAAATATTTCAAACCTCATAGTTTTCAAATTACGCTGCACGGTACCAGATTTTCGGAAACCTGCCGTTAAAAAAAAACTATATATAATAATTCAGCAAAAGAAAACGCAAACTTTTTTTTTTAAACGAAACTCAAGCTAAAAGTGTCGTTTTCAAAGATCTTATCACTAAATGGTGAGATTACTATGTTTCAAAGTCCAGCTTGCGATTTTTCAGTGTGAACTAAAATAAAAATTAAAAAAAGCTAAATGAAGCTGGCTTTGTCCTCTTCAAAATTCCGCTTGGGAAATTGATTTACGATTTTTTCCCGCCGCGATATTCGATTTTTTGTCCAGATAGAAAATTTACGAGAGCCTAATGTAATGCCATCGGTGCAGGTTAGCCCGGATAGCATAGACAAACCAAATAATGGTAAGTTGACAGCGTAGTACAGTTTAGTGAATGTAATGTCCATTCGCAGTGCATTTTGAATGAACTAACTTGCACCGATGGCATTACGTTCACTGAACTGAACTACGCTGTGAACTTACAATTATTTATTTGGCCTACGCTGTCCTGTAACCTGCACCGATGGCACCGATGGCAGTTCAGTGAATGTAATGTCCCTTCGCAGTGCATTTCAATCCAGTAAATGTGATGCTATCGGTGCAGGTTACAGGACAGTGTAGGCCAAACTAATAAACGGTAAGTTCACAGCGTAGTACAGTTCAGTGAATGTAATGTCCATTCGCAGTGCATTTCGAATGGACTAATTTGCACCGATAGCATTACGTTCATTGAACTGACCTACGCTGTTATTATTTGGTCGGTCTACGCTGTCTGTCTCCTTTCTCCTCTAAGAAAGGAGACAGACTGAAGTAAAGGAAAATTGAAGAGATGGACAAATCAATATACATCTACTTACATAATGGTAGCGCCGATACGTGCCAGTCCTCTTCGAGTCGTTCCTCGGTGATCATGTACTTGGTCATCGCTGCAGTTTTCTTTTCCGTTATACTCTTCTCTTCGTCGCTGTCGAATGTATCATAAAATAAATATTTTAACCAATATATATCAAATTTGGCGTATGATTAATTTATAGTCTTAGATTAAATCTAATCTGTACTCATATACTTAATGCGAAGTACCACGTGACATATGAGTGCGATAGTCGAAATTTTTAAAACGCGATTTCTCAAAGATGAAACATTTCTAACGTAAAATAAAAGCATTAATTCTAAAGAGACTGATGTTCGATTTTTCATTGAAAACTTAACCACCGATGAGAGAACGGATTTGGAAAATTTGTGAGGTTATGTCGATCTTCTACATGTCCTTAAAAATTCTAAAAGTCGTAGAAAAAATGAATTGTTATACTAACCTGCTGTTGTATTATTCCTTCTTTTTTTGCCTTCCGCCATTCACGCACACGCAGTCGGTGCGCGATTTTCTTCCGCTTTTCTTTTTCATCTCAAATTTACTATGTAGACGTTATACGTGAAAATGTAGAAACTGATTGAATTAGCGCGCGCTTCTCTCGTGAGTCTCTATCATTTGACCAGATAAGGTTAAGCACGTTTTTAAAGTGAAACTGTATTAGTACAGGTGCGTGATGATTGCTTGAAGCTAGTCGGGTCAGGCGAATTGAAGCAAGCCGTAAGTCCACTTACTTGACCATCGCCTGAAGTTAACTGGATCAGGCAACTGGAGGAAACAGTACATCCATTTGCCTGACTATCACCTGACACCAACCGGATCAGGCATATTGAGGCATACCTTAAGTAAGGCCTCCGTACTACAACGTCATCACGCCCGGATCAAATATCAAGCCAGCCTGACAATATTTCTACTCGGGAAGATAAACAACTTTTTTTATGAACATTTCTTATTTATATTATTAAGTTTTCTATTGTATAACATTTTTGAGAGTACGTATTCTTATCTGGATGACGTTTTATGCTTGGAAGCTCAAATTTTGTAAAACGTTTTTCATCTCGTTCATTCTAGAGATACAGTTTCATATCTAGATATATAGTGAAATTTTTGTAATTGAGAGAAAAACATCTTGTTCCTAAGAAATTTACTTATTGTTTCTATTTTTTCGGTTAAAGCTTTCTTGTCAATTTATTTCACTCTATGAAAATCAGCCATTGAAAAAGGACTTGGTCGTAGGGAAAACATTTCACTGTAATAAAATAAACAACAATGAAATAAGAACGTAACGAGCCAGTTTCTAATTAGTACTATTTCATTCCTCCAACGTTCACACTATATAAAATCGAGGTGCATGAATATTAAATTGGTTGAAGGAATTAAACAGACGGTTTCTGTGCCATGTTCTTCGACCCTCAGTTGTGCAAACTGTCATTAGCTGGAAGTTCTGATTGGAAGTTTGGCCTGATAGGCTTTATTTCGAAGCTAGTTTATCGTCTGATTTATAGGACGGATGCATAATGAGGCGGAATTTGTAATGCGTAATCATCCTGAAATAAGAGCTAATTCCATCAGTACAATTCAAATTTATTGAAAATTACAACTTCTGTGCAACTATTCTTATCCTCAACAAAATGACACAAGTGGTATCCATCTGAATTTGATGGATACCACCATTCGAGCGGAAGCCATCGAGCATATGTATAAAAAAAGGAAAATTTGCAAAACCAGTAAATTCAAATAACTTGACAGTAATACCCTCACTCTTTTCATAAATTTTATTAATGTCGGGGTATAAAAGCGCGAGCAAGTGTTCGCAACCCGGGACTTGTATTTGCACTTCTTAATGTGTCACTTCTGTCTCCGTAAATCATCGTGTCCTTTAACCTCCGACGTGAGTATGATTATTTTCTTTACTTATAGTTTATAATTTTTGAATAATATTATAATATACAATTTTTGCTCAACATCTCCGCCGTTATATACTGATAACAAAAGCCAACACCATTATCCATCATTAGTTAATTGTCTTTACGTAATTTATTTTATTTCTTTATTACTTTTATTACTTACTGTACGTGCGAAAAATCTAACACTTAAAAAAATATTTTTTTCGTCTGATCAACTTTCTTACTAAAATCGAAACCACCGAAATTAATTCTTAAGAGTATTCGCTCATTTTCCTCAATTCTCGTTGCTTTCATATTGTTTGGGTACTAATTAAAATAGTTTAAAAAATCCAGCCCGATAACACAAAATTTGTGAAAATAAATATGACAACAAGAAAACACACATATACGTCTAGACATTTTTTTGGAGCGTTACCTTCGACGTTTCGAAGATTTCTATTTATATTCCTATAGAACTTTTGAGTTGAAAAAATTATACTATTATAATTCTTATACTAAAAATATACTTCGTCAATGCAATAAATAGTGAATATTAGGTATATTTCCGAAAAATATAAATTTGGGGTAATACTGAATTATTTGTCAGCTGCTTTTTGTCTCAAAAACGTGTTGCCCCGATTTCCTGTAACCGAATCCCCTGAAGTACAAATAATTGAAAACTTACTGCATAAAAACAATATTTTTTATACTGCTTAATGTGGACGTTAAAATAGGATCCAATTCGCGTGTCATTTCAAACCGATTTTTTCTGCAGTAAAAATGCGTGTGACCACATTCACCCTCATCGCATTATTGGTAGTGGTGACCACGGTGTCATCTTTGAAATACAAAATGCAGGTAAGATGAAATATTTCTTTAGAGATTGCCTTACCAACTCTTATGAGAAAATATACCGATTTTTTTCTCCCTCAATAAAGCTGCCGGCCAAGGTCATAAGTCTACACCAACATTGTAAGAATAAGCGTGGATTTGTCGGCGAATGTTGGGTAAGGTCTTTTTTAATGCCCGTCTATTTAAATTGGTTCTTTGAATTTTTTTCAATTTCAAATAAGTTTCAATAAAATTTCAAATAAAAATTCGTATCTGTTTAATTCCAATATATAAAAAAATGCCAAATAACAAAGAATCTTGATTACACATGCGGGCGGCATAGTGTTAATAGACTTGGTGTATCTATTATAAAAATCTCTCAGAACCTCAACCGAATCGGAAACAACCCACATTGCCATTCGGTCGCTTGCGCCGCTTCCACATCGCGCGGTAATAAGTACCCTGCATATTTTTTCGAAAATGCACCTGATGGACTTAAATGCGATCTGCACAAGGTAAGTACTCCACGTAATCGTGGATACGCCGGAATTCAATATTTTTTATATTACATTATTTCTCATAATTCGCGACCATTTTTTTTCGCCATACCTAGAGAGCTTATTTGATCGAATAAATTAAATGCCATTTATTTGACTTTGTTGTATCTGCCAATCTTGTGTTCAATCAATTCTACGGTTACGAGATGGAATTTAAATTTTTTTATTAAAAGTTTTAAAAATAAAAAATGGTTGAATTCTTATTAAAAGTTGTTTATGTAACTTAAGTTTTTTCTATTAACCATGTATTTTCTAGATCCAGTGATAATCAATCGAATCATTGAGTTAAAGTGAATACAATAATTGAATATCACACAATTTCAGTAGGCCACGATTTCGACCACATTTTATTTGTCGCAAACAAAATATTTCTACTGTTACAAATAACAATAACGCATTTTTCTACATGGTCATTTCAACATATTTATTGAGTAAAATTGCACGCATAGAAAAGCTAGAGTTAAAAAAATCATTCGGATTTGCAACAAAAATTTCAATGTTTTTGTGAACAAAACTCATGGTCCAGCAGCTTTTTAGTAGCTATATCATTTTTTCTAATTTCCGAAGTACTTTCTGATTTTTATAATCACGTTAAAGAATAAAAAAAGAACAAATCAATTTGACGTACTGGGCAAAAACGTTCTTATTATAGACCTTTTCTTTAAATAAATAAAGTGTAGGGGAGAGTGATCCTGAGTCGGGCCACTAAGCTTTTTGTCCGAAAACAGAAGGTAAATCGTATTTCATAGCGCTGCTAAGTGTTCAGTTGCGTACAGCGATCGCTTGCCTACAATCCAATGTCATTTAGGAAGGAGTAGTGTGGTTTTTGGAGTCGCAATGCAGTGCGGAGTGAAAAAGTACATCTTGACCATTTTTCAAAATAGTGTTCCTGAGTCGGCACCCCCCTGGTCTTGAGCCGGCACCCCATTTGTTTTCGCTCGAATGCAGGAAAAAGCACAGATTCTCTAAATTACGACAGGAAATGGATGAATTTGAACGATTTAGAAGAATAAAACATGCATTTTTTGTCCAATTTTATATGGAAACATTTTTCGAGTACAATGTTGAAAATAAAAAAATATGAATTTTGAATTGAATGAAAAAAAAAAATAATTGGAAAAGGGATGATCACTCGCTATCGTCGTCAGATTCGCAGTACGTGGGGCGTACTGAACTCTGTAGCGAACGCGAACGCAAGTGCAATCCACTTGTGGAGGGCTGCGAAGACTGGCGTTCTTATCGTCGTATTTTATCTTTTGTGTCTTGCGTTTGAAATTGCGTCCCATGACTATAGAGCAAAAACACCGACAATGCAAAAAAAAAACAACAGAAACAATACAAAAAAGCAACAAGATCAAACAAATTGGTGCCGACTCAGGACCACCTGTTTGGTGCCGACTCAAGACCACGACGACTTTCTATCCGTTTCACGTGATTACGCACGCGAACAAATCCGAATGGAAAATCGACAAAACCAATCAATTAGAACATTGAATAAAGAAACCAATGCACTCACTCATTTAAAAATTTTCAAATATTTACTTATCTGTAGCTGCTTCAGAATGAATGACGAAAATAAAATTATGTCACAAACGAAAAATATAAACGCCCTCACGCTGCGCAGAACAATCTAAACTGACAATTGTAAGCATAATTTACGTCAGTGTTTACCAACATGTCATACGACAAAATAATTGAGCCGACACGCACTCCATCTCTGAGGAACATCATGGTGCCGACTAAACCCGCAGTGCCGACTCAGGACCACTCTCCCCTATAAATTCTTTCTAGCGATTTGTCAACATTCTTATGTTATTGTAAATTTAATAAATACATTTTTCTGGATCTATTGAAAATTGATTTTTTAAAGATTTTTACGCCGATTGATTTCCAATGTAGCGGTCATCCTCGAATATTTCACCATTCCTAACTCGCCGCAAAATATCCGAATGTTTTTCGTAAAATTTTGAAACGTACGATTGTTTTTTGTTTTAATATCTAGGTTTGCTACCAGGGTATTTGCCAAGACTTACCTCAGGATTCCTCAATGCCGGGGCAAACTACTACCAGCTTTGAGGACTATCGCGAATGCTATGTCGTTGGCGGTACAATTACTCGACGCACCTAACGCAACTAGAAAAATGAAATTTATAATCGTTTACCTTTCCTTATACAATATAACAATTCTATATTTATTGCCCTCATTGCAATCGCGACGCTACGTCTAAGTTCCATGTGTCAATTCAACTTTGTTTTTATTTCGCCCCGTTTGCACGTTATAGCTAAAAGAAACACAAATCTTATCCCTATCAAATATTGTTACTTATTTTATTCATTTTGACTCACTTTAATTTCTACAATTTTTTGTTTTAACACCTGAGATCCTTAGAAGATTTCCTTGTCAGAGGGACGATAAAGAGTAGAGCACGTGTATTCTACATAAATATTGAATAAAGTCATTGAACGAACTTGTATTCGCACGAATTCCATCGGGTATCGCGAAAGGTTAACTGATTATAGGTCGGTATAGGCTAAACAATCTAAGGGCGGTTTCAACCTCGGGCTCGACTCAACACGGCGCGTCAACTCGTGCCCGAGTATATGTATTGTTTTACAGCTAGATATTTACATGTATGTACCGATATAAATTTATATAGATAGGTATACGCGTTTGTTTATCGTGGGGATCGGGGGGTTTTTTTCACAGGTTTATTATCGACACATTAAAGATATAAATTCGTGTAAATGTCATAAGGTGTGGGAAGCTGCGGGGATGATAACGACGGCCAAATTTAGATTGTATGCCCGAGTGGCGTACAACAACCTGACGAATCTCTTAATAGATTTTATTATATTAAAATTTTCTGATATAGCTCGTTTCTATAATGAAAATTTCGGAATTTTGTGACATGCTTAATATTACATATTCGGAGGTTTGTATGTCGTATTACTGGTCGTTCAAATAAAGTGTTGATCTTCTGCATACTATTTCGGAAAATTATCTCGCATAAGAAATCATATTTGTGTCCTTTTTCTATCGCTACTCGTACGGTTCTATATCATTTAGAGTTAACTGTGTAGACTTTCGATGTCATGATCTTTACGAAACTTGTAGTTTCGAAACATTAAAATTAGGAATTTTAAACCGTCGGAGCATTCTAAGTTCGGAATTTCAACCCGGCCCGATTATTTCCAATTCCTCAAGTACTCTGGTTTTTATAATTATGTCATATAATTTTAAAAAATAACAAATTCGTTTGATGTACAGGACAAAAAAGCTCCGATTATAGACCTTTTTAAATAAATAAAATGTATAAATTCTTTCTAACGATTTGCGAACAATTTTTTCTTATTGTAAATGAAGTAAATCAATTTTTCTGGATCCATTGAAGATTGATTTTTTAAAGATTTTTGTGACAATTTTTGTGACAATCCGGGTGCTTTTCGTAAAATTTTAAAATGTACTATTGTTTTTTTGAAATCTAGTTTTGCTACCAAGGACGTTGCCAAAAATTACCTCGAGGTGTCGCGATGCCAGAGCAAACTGCTATCGACTATGACGACTATTGCGAATGCTATGTCATTGGCGGTACAAATACTCGACGCACTTAATACAACTGAGCAACGAAACTTATAATCGTTTAACTATCCTCGTACAGTATAACAATTCTGTATTTAATTCCCTTGGTGCAACCGCGACGCTACTTCTAAGTTCCATGTGTCATTCCAACTTTATTTTTATCTCGCCCCGTTCACGAGTTATAGCCAAGAAACTAAAAAAAACAACACAAATTTGAAGGTCGCATTAAACCTCTCTATAATGGTGTTCCATCGAAAGAAAAAAAACTGTACTGAATATTTTTACTTATTTTACTTTCATTTTGACTGACTGTAATTTCTGAAATTTTTTTTCAACCCCTTGATTGCGAAATATCGGAAAAACAAAAAACAACGATCCGCTGCTTTTCCATTCTCTACACATGTGCAAATTTACATCCCAGTCAGATGAAAACTTTGGAGGATGTGTATTGTAGAATTGCATTTTTGCTATAAAAATCACGAAATTTGTTGTATCTCCAATGTATAGTATTCGAAAAATGAAACTCTATTATAATTTGAAATTTCTTCGTATCTCGTTCCGTCAAAGAGTTATCGTCGAAAAATGGAAAACACCCCTATTTAAGAGGTTGCGTTACACCACTTAAAATGAGGTTCTGCAGATATAAAAAAAAACATATTGACTATTTTTACCCACTCTACACACGTGCACAATTTCATCAAAATCGGAGAGGGACAGCCGGAGACCCCTCGTTAATACTTTTTGTTCTACCGACTGATGATACATTGCCAATAATTGCTTGAAAATTTTCTGAGATAACTGTTGAGTATCATTTTTACCGACTTATGACCAGTGACTCAAGAAACATTCGAAATCAGCCGTGTAGAAACTTGAAATCAATTTATATCGACTGACGGTAAGTTATCGGCTATATTTGTGAGAAAAATGTTCTACATGTTTTCTATACATGGTATAGAGGATATCGCGTTGTTTTTATC
Organism: Ophion ventricosus; assembly: GCA_963932345.1. Lineage (NCBI taxonomy): Eukaryota > Metazoa > Arthropoda > Insecta > Hymenoptera > Ichneumonidae > Ophion > Ophion ventricosus. Next base: position 13,076,646 of record OZ010718.1, read on the forward strand.
GATATCTCCGTCTTCCGGCTATCTAGTTTTTTTCGGTCTAGTACATTTCTACCAGAATTGACATCAGTTAAGTTTTGTTAAGTGTCACACCGACCGAGCCGCCATGAGTGCGAGAGAGATAGCTGAGATATAGCTGCAGATTCCCAGTGTTCTTTGAGATGGCTGATATTTCGGGAAAAAGAAAAGAACGACCTTTTCGCTCTATTGAACGACGAACAACGGATTTCTCTTTCTTTGCTCGAAATGTGATCCGTCTAGGAGAAAACATGCCCGTAGGATTTTTACCGGCCATTAATAGTCCATTACCATTACCAGCTTAAGGCCAAGTGTCACACCGACCGAGCGGCTATGAGTGCGAGAGAGATAGTCGATCTGCAGATTCCCAATGATTTCTGAAACGGTTGATCTTTGAGAAAAAAGAAAAGAAACACGTTCCGCACTGTTGAACGACGAACAACGGCTTTCTCTTCTTTTGCCCGAAATATGTTCCGTCTAGGAGAAACCTTGGCAGTAGGATTTTTACCGACTGGACGTGTGACACATGGCCTTAAGGACATGACTCACACGTCCGGTCGGTAAGAATCCTACGGTCGAGTATTCTCCTAGAGAGTTCACATTTCCGGCAAACAAAGAGAAAATCATTGTTCGTCGTTCAACACAACGGGAGGTGTATCTTTTCTTTTTTTTCCAAAATATCACCCGTCTCGGAGAACACTGGAAATCTGCAAATCAACTAACTCTCTCGCACTCATGACCGCTCGATCGGTGTGACACATAGCCTCAACGCGACTCTGATAAAGCAAAGTTCGTATGGTATGTTATCGACAGTTGTCAAAATCGAAGGCTTTCCAATGAGATATATAAATTTACTTTTGGGATTCCGATGATACTGTATCGACCGTCGTTGTCTTCGAGTGTTTCAACTGAAAGCCGAATGCACACAGGATTGACATTCGAAAATTATGCCTGCGTTATTTTTTGAACTTGGAATACCACATTTTATATAACGAATTATCGATATTTTTACTACCCTCAAATATCATGTTATATAATTTTCCAATCAAGTTGCAGCACTATTAAGTGTATTCAATTTTAACTTTTTCTGATGCGATGTCACTTTTTTTGTGGAATAAATGAAAAAGAACGATTTATGGAACATTTTTCGAGTGTAAGATAATTCGGACTTTCTTCGGGTTTACTAAAACATTACCTTATCACATTTTTACCGTTATATCAGCGGCTATTAAGTCTATATAAATATCCAACATTGTTAATAATAGGTTTTTTTTTACAAATTGGTTGGTACTTTCGTTGTACTGGCGTTCCAATATTTATTTCGATTCGACACCCGGAATAATTTGATAAACTACGTTGGACTGGTTTAGTGAATCAATAAACGGAATTGCCAATAAGGTGTCGGCGTCCAATTACTCTCCCTATATTACATAAGGTAAAAGTAAGTGTGGAGGGTGGAAGGGTAACATGTTCGGAGTCGTAACTCACTTTAATAAAAAATGCGTTCGTTTCTAATATTTCTTTGCCACTTCGACACACTTGACGGACGTAAAGCCTGGCAAGATTGAATTTTCTACAAGCTATATGGGGTATTTTCAAAATCCAACTTGTGGAGGGAAAGAGAGGACGGTGAAGGGGGAAAAGGCGAAGGAAAAACACAAGTCTCATGAGCTTCTAGCATATAGACAATAAAAGCCTTTCAACCACTGTTCTATTTTGCCACATGAGTTTTTGGAAGCATAATACAAAGTTTGGCAAGACGATCTTAGCAAGACATTGTAGCCGCCCTCTAAAAAAGGTTTTGAGATAAAAATAGAAAGAATTGTTAAAATCAATTAGTATCCCGATCCGTAAAATAATTCAGTTTGTATGAAACCCAAACGCACTTTACCCCTGTCCAATCTCCAAAACAAATTATACATTAAGGGGGGAAAACCCTTTAGACGCCCGAAAATGAATCATTTTTCATGAATTATTTTAAGGGTGATCAAATAATCGTATCATTTTAAAATGGTGACATTATCTTATTACAACTTTGTTAAAAATGTTTTCTATTTAACAAAACAAAATGCCGGCGTTATAAGGTATTCCTTTAGGCGTCTTTTGCGTGATATCGAAAAGTGCTCTATTTGTCTGATTTTTTAAATTGATCTGAAACAGAAAACGAAAATATTTTTTGATTATTGATATGTTTAGGGGAAGGATGTACCTATAAAAATATTAAAAAGTATAAAACTAAAAATTAAGTAGGCTCTTTAATTAAGTTTTCATATTTTTCACCATTTTCTCGACAATTTTTACCACAAAAAAGTAATTTATCTACCTTAAAACTTTAGGTATGTCCTTCCTACAATGTTATACTGAGAAACCCCCCAAAATATCAGCCAGATCGATCAATAACTTGTTCAGCTATCACATGAGAAGTTTTTGAAAATGCGGTTTCGAAATAATCGCGTTTAAATAAGTTTCAATACGATGATGTGCTATAACTTCGTAAATATTTCATATTTCGATTGTCCAGTATACTCTCAATATTTTATACTTTCGAAATATGTGAAAAAAAAAAAAAATTTGAACATGGTAAAGGGTTTTTCCCCCTTAACATGATAATGGCTCAAAAAATTACCATACTGTTTGAGTTTAATCTTTTACTAAAAAAATAAACTTTCTTATGGTCGAAGCTGCAATGGACGTTAACCGTCCAAATTGATCCGAAGAATTTACCCTCCTGCATATTTTCGTTGCAGGCGGAGGGCCATAAAAATGCACTTCGCAATTTGCGGTTTCGTACAAGAAGTTTGAGGCTTTCTCTAAAAATATGATTCCCCAGAAGAGTTAGGAAGTTGCCTTACCGATGAATTCTCAAGCTCATACTTACGAAACTTTGGAACATTCTTTCCTTGGGCAAATCCTCAAACGTAAGATCTCTCTTCAGAATTCCTGGCAGCTGAGAATTGATTCGTTTCCTCGGTAATGCGTAGGTGTGCGTACTTCGAAAATTTCAATATCCGTAGACGAAGAAACGTCGAATGTTCGTCTCGCGTGATCGAAATAGTTTCAATCCCGCGTACGAAAACGGTAAACCGAGGGCTGCTTAGTAACTTGGTCGAGGGCAAAGTCGCCTAGAAAATTGGCACGGGTTTGTAAGAGCTTCTGAATGTATACATGTATATACAGGGTGACAATTATAACGTGGCCATATATTTTTTTTTGTAAAGGAAAAAAAAATTCTGGCATTCTGGAATTAAAAATTAAAATTCCATTTTGAGTTTAGCAGAATGAAGATAATTAAATTTCGGATACGAAACGCTCCTAAAAGAAACTTTTTTTCAAGTGGAATTAAATTCCATGTATCTACTTTAAAATGTATCTCTGATAACTTTTTTCTCAATGACGGGATACACGAAAGAAGTTCTTCAGAAGCGTTTTGTATTCGGAATTTAATTAATTTCATTCTACTGTAATTAAAATGAAATTTCCATTTTTGTCCAGAATGCTTATTTTTTTCTGGCAGATACTACTCATCTCAAAAGTACGCTATATGTTTTTTTTTTTTTTTTGAAGAGGACTTAAACATCCCTTTAAAATTATATGTTTCTTGGTCGCAAAAGCTCCTCGCAAGACCCATGAAAAAGCCATGGCCACTTTATGATTGTCACCCTGTATATATCGAGGAGCAATGGTACAGAGGTTGCCAGAGTTTGCTGTACCATACACAATGGATCTCTCCCTCATTTTTCCAGTTTCGTTTTACGACTACTCCCGGGTGTCGTGCGTGCTACTTTGCGTTTACGTCCCATACGTGTCTCTCGAGCAGTTTCATATCCCTCACTGAGCAGGGCCGTACATAAGTTTGTGTATATGTGTGTACAATACGTGGATGTGGAAGATCTGATGTCAGAAAGGCACGGAGTATGTGCTCCCAGGTAATCCAGATACGCCTCCGTTTATCTTCAAATTTTCAATATATATCCATACGCGCATCCCTGCCGTATGAAGGGCGGTCGATTTTGAGTAGGAAACTTCGACATACCGGCAGAATCGAAAAATTCACCTCTACTGTACCATGTGACATGGCCATTCCGCGTATCAACAGTTCGTTCCTTATTTTGATCGATGATTTCTTAATGAAGTAAAATCGGTGAGAGAATCCTTAGTGACAGCAATTTTTAGATCGGAGATTCAATGGATGTAGCTATGTAGGAAGAAATTGGGAATAGATCGCATTGGCTATCTGGCTATCCAATTGAGTCATAGCATCAAACTGCCCGACTGATACGTCTGGCGATCGCTTGTGGGAAAACTATCGCATTTATTCTCGTAGGAAAAGCTCCTTGTGTGTGTTTTCGTATGAATCTCTAAGGTTTTTCAATAACGGGATCGTCCACTGAGAGAAATGTGTGGTGTATTCCACTATATTTCATATTTATCTGAGGGGACAATAATATTTTATAGCCATAGTGACTGCCTAAAATATAGTGCTGCTTATTGATATTTTGCCAGTTGCATAAATTATGCACATATATTAACCGCAACCACCAACCTTACAAGCATACGGCGTTTGTTCAATGCTATATAATATAGTAGATTTACATAAAATGAATATTCCTTTACACTGTCAAAAATGAACACCCCCAAAATCCTAATAACGAAAAAAATTAAAATATATATACATCGAAAAAAGATGTTGCTTGTGATTTGCGACAATGTTTATAGTGATTTGTACCATTATTCATGATACGACCTGCTATATACATGGTGATGTGGGTGTAATAAAAACAGAAGGTGAACTGTAAGAAGTGTTGAACTGATATCCTATTTTTGCAATGCAACAAACATACTGTATAATGGTATGTAAAAAAACCCGTAGTCATTAAGGCCTTACGCCACTCTAAGATTTTCCGAAAATCAATTTTTTTTTGTTCAAAATGTACCTCGCTACCTATAAAATTATATTCCAAAAGATAATGGGCGTGAAAAATCTCTAAGTACTCGATTTTCGAATTCTAGTTTATTAACTTTAAACGCGTTTATCTCAAAACTATATTTTTCAAGTCGGCCGAACTCATAACTCAAACAAATTTCAACCGATTCACTTGAAATTTGAACAGTATATTTAGAATTACATTTTCCGAGGCACTACGTAGGATTTTTTAAATTATATTGCATAGTTCTTTTTTTAGAAACAATTTTCTGACGATTTTCTCATGGCATTTTATACTTTTTGTTTTAGAAATGCGCCATTTTGTCAAAAAACAAAATATCAAAAAAATCCTACGTACTCTTATAGCTATTCTTATATATAATCGAAAAAACTTTAGTGTCTCATCATAACTAAAAAATTATAGGAGCTCTTGGTCTGGCCGTTGACCTTCCAGAAATAAAGGCGTCATCGGAAAAATGTTGCACAGTCGCCATTTTGACGTGTATTACTGTGAAAAAATAATTGTGTATAGTCAATTACGTGTATAATAAAACCCCTATTTTGTAATTCCGATTTATTTTATGGTTTTGCTGAAAAAAAATCACAAAATATGCCCTTTTTGGCCTCTAGAGCGGCCTTAAAACTACTAAGCCGTGTTTTCTGCAACTACAAATAATTCACGTCTTCGTTATAAGCAAACGTTATCATAAGTTGCTTCGAATAGTCTCTTTTCATAAGGTCTTTTAGCAAATTGTACTCGACAAATGTTAATGTTAACCATATAAATTGTACAAACTTAAAAAGAATAGTAGAAGTTTGAGATAAACAAAATCTACAGCATTAGTATTTGTACGTTGGTATTGTGATATCACTGAATTGACCACGTCTATATTGTCAAGCCTTTTAGAATATTAATAATTATTTCAATGATAATAGATAGTCAAACACGCCACCCAAATCTCATGTTTAGATATACTTTTCGCTCATAGCTATATTAACGATATTATGATTGCGGTGTTAATAAACTATAGAGAATTTTACTATTCCCTAATTTACCCTGGATGTTTTTTGTAAGTACCATGGATTTTCTCTTTATGTGTCGATAATTCCAACATCTTCAAAGACTGGCTACGAGACGTTGGCATTTGTTTCTCATTGATGATCATGCCCAGTCAGTGCATTCATTGATCCGTTGATATGCACCAATTGGACTCGACACAAGCACTACGAGATTATGCCGCACCAAAAATTAACTGACGCGCATACAGGGCCAGTGATTTTCAACGACCCCCTGAACGCAGATAATGCGAGAACGGGAGCGGGGGATGGAATAAGCAAGGAAAATGGCGCAAGCATCCGGTGTGAACGATCTATTCGATAGCAGAGCGATCGGGATTTGACCAGGATTTCGGGTAAAAATAATAATTATCGCTGAAAGGTCAGTCGACCGTATAGAAGCAAGAACGTCGTAGTTTAACCGTGGTCGCAAGGCGTCACTGTGGATCGCTCTTAACCGATCCGCTTTCCAAGAACACGGACGTAAATCACAGTTTTATGACGGATAATTTTACGAGAGTCCGCGAAGTCCGAGAGGCGGCGTGTTTCACCAATGGTACGAGAGAGGCTACCTTAAGCTTGTAATCGCTGGCTCTCTTTGCCAATCGACGCTGGTTTATAGCGCTCATCTGATAACACATGCCGCGATATAGATGTATACTGGCTCGGTGAAAACGCAAGCCCAGCAGACGAAATCGTTGCTCCCGCGAGTGTTACTTACGCGCTAGAAACTGCGGAGGGACCGCCTGCGAATGCTCCCATTAGCGCATTAGCAAAACGAGGTGAGGTCGGCAAACATTGGAGAGGTTTGTGGCGGTATAGCGAAACGCAGATGGGGAGAGAGAGAGAGCGAGAGAGAGAGAGAGAGAGGGGAAGAGATCGATAATAAAGAGATGCTAAAGACGGCAAATAAAGGGTATCTTAAAATGACCTGACATTTTAATTTATTAATAAAACGTATTATTTATTTGAAAAGTGCGAATATTTTTATTGTAATATAAGGTACAAACATGAAGGTTATGTGGGGAACCCAATATCCGATAAATGGCTGCCTCGTCCCGTTCAATTCATTCCATTAAAAGTTGGTCATCATATCACGATAACGAACATCATTGACGGTAACCGCATATCCAGCAGCATTCTCGAAAAAGTACGGCCCAATCACTCCTCCAACCCAAAATCCGCACCAAACGGTGACTCGTGGTGGATACATGGACAGTTGTTGAATCACTTGTGGATTTTCGGAATCCCAAATTAGACAATTTTGATTATTTACGTAGCCACTAAAGAGAAAATGCGCCTCATGGCTGAAGTTCTTCGAAAAATCATCATCGATTTGTTGATGCTTCAATATCCAATTGGCGAAGGAGTTTCGTCAATACTCGCACTCACTCCGGCTATGTTTTCATTCGACCGACCGGTAAGAGAGCGGCTACTGCTTTTCACGGTCAAAATTGAACCACTGAGCTCAAATTTTATGATTAAGGTCTTAGGCCACTCTAGAGGCCAAAAAAAGGCATATTTTGGGATTTTTTTCTCAGCGAAATCATAAAATAAATCGGAATTTCAAAATAGGGGTTTTATTATACGCCTAATTGATTATGCAGAATTATTTTTTCACAGCGATACATGTCAAAATGGCGACTGTGCAGCACTTTTCCGATGACGCCTTTATTTCTGGAAGGTCAACGGCCGGACCAACAGCTCCTATAATTTTTGAGTTATGATAGGACACTAAAGATTTTTCGATTATATATAAGAATAGCTATAGAAGTACATAGGATTTTTTAAATATATTCCTTTTTGTCAATATGGCGCATTTCTAATACAAAAAGTATAAAATGCCATGAGAAATTCGTCAGAAAATTGTTTATAAAAAAGGAACTATGAAATATAATTTTTTAAATCCTATATCGTGCCTCAGAAAGTGTAATTCTAAATATACAGGTAAAATTTCAAGTGAATCGGTTGAAATTTGTTTGAGTTATGAGTCCGGCCGACTTGAAAAATGTAGTTTTGAGATAAACGCGTTTAAAGTTAGTAGAAAGTCACGACATGAGTCAAGAGGGCTTGCGCTAGAATTCGAAAATCGAGTACTTAGAGATTTTTCACACTCATAATCTTTTGGAATATAATTTTATAGGTACTAAGGTAAATTCTTAACAAAAAAAACATCGATTTTTGGAAAATCCTAGAGTGGCCTAAGGCCTTAAATTGCGGACGTGCGGACCTTTCGGACCTTTCGAACCGTCTCTTCAAAAATTCACTACAAAAATGGTGAACATTTTGCAGAGACGTTTCGAAAATGCCACATCTCGAGCCGCGATTATGTGAATTGGCCAAGAAAATCGTGCAATTTGACGCCATTTGACTTCTTTCTTTGGGGTTTTCTGAAAGGAAAAGTGTATGCCAATGTTCCAAAGACCATTCCGGAGCTCAAGTAAGCAATTTTACCCACCACTAATGAAATTAGTCCGCACTTATGCCGAAATGTTATTGAAAATTTCGTCAAAAGAGTGAACGTGTGCAAACAGGGACGAGGCGGCTATTTATCGGATATTGTGTTCCACACATAACCTCCATGTCTGTACCTTATATTAAAATAAAAATATTCGTACTTTTCAAATAAATAATACGTTTTTTTCAATAAATTAAAATGTCAGGTCATTTTGAGACACCCTGTACTTCAGATATTGCAAATCCACATTGGAATAAGTATATCAGACGAAAGGAATGCCTAACGCAAGTCCTTAAAACTTCGTTCTATTGTTGGAGAACAACGATCCTATACCGGATTATGTAATAGTTGGATCGGCTTGCAAAATTGGGCGACTGCAGTAGCGTTGATGATTGCTATATATATATAACCTATATTTTGTTGAGAAAGAGAAGAATAAGAGTCGCGAGATTTTTCGAGGTCATCGACCATTATAGCTTGCGGGGCTCTTTCGCATTGCTTTTTTTACGAGACGAATCGGTAGACTTTGAAGCTCTCTCCCTTCGGCGCGCCATCTCCGAAGTCAATTAAGTTTCATTGCCCATAGTTCGTAGAAGAATCGTTATTGAAAAAAAAAGCAAAACAAAAAAGTCGCGCGAGGCAGGTCTCTTTTGCGATCGTTGTCGCTGCCGTCGTCGCCGTCGTCGTTCGCTCCCCGATTTTGATTCATGTTCGTCCGATATGTCGTCCCGGAGTAGAGAAACGTACCGAACAAAAAAAAAAGATAACTAATTCGATCGAAACGAAATTAAGCGGACCTCGATTGAAATATTTTACTGAAAGTATACATCATTTTTACAGTGTATCGTCAAATTTACATAATTGTATTACTAATTTCGTAAATTAATGGACCAATATTTATGAATGAAGCAGGTATCAAAGTAAGCCACCCTTGCGGCATACGTTTTTGGTCAAGCGTGAATAAAATTCACTCTCGAATGGATTTAGGTATAAATCTAATTAAATACACCCAATTTTTCTCGCTACAAACGTACGGCTGTGCGTTTGCCGAGCTGCGACGGAAAAATGAACGTATAAAAATTCGTATGAAGCGCAATAAAGACAGGGAAACAGCCGCCCGAGCTAATTTCACGAAGCTCGTGATCGTCTTGCTCGCGGAGAGTGAACGAATAGCCGTCGTAAAACAAACACTTTCTCTGTTAAGTGCCTACTTCGAACTTTACTACATATATACGTCTATATGTGCAATACGTAAACATCTATCTTACCGATATATATATATATATATATATATATATATATATATATATGTATACGTATCGAGGCAACGTGTCTCGCGATTTTTTCTCACGCCCCTCCTTCCCCTCCCCCAACCACCTTCACTCTCGACCGAATCGATCTTTCTTTGCCAAACGATTTTTCATCTCGCATACGAGCTTCATCACGGCACATCTTGATTAATATATTTGCGGTCACTCGTAGGCGGACTGTCGACGTCGTTTTAGCTACACATGTCCACTGATACTTGAGAAGATATTTGTTGCTCTGTCGTTGCCATTCACATAAACATTGTACGCTCATCGTCACCGGACATTCCATGCATTTCGAGACCAGAAAAATATCGGTTACTGTGCACGTTCGCGTATTTTTTTAATAGCTCATATATATACACACATATATATAATTTTAATTCTATTGATTTTGACGTAATCAAAATTAATTGACATTAATTTAAATCGTTGCTATGACATTTGATTGCAAATGACATTTAAAATTTGCTATGACCAAGCTGACTTTTTTTTCACAGACCTACAGCGCGTAAGTAGTTATTTAATTTTAACGATGTATAATAAATACGTACGTGCTACAAGTCTGTGCAAATTTATATAGCTTGGCCATAACAAATTTGAATCAATTAATTATTTATTGAATACTGTTTCAATAAATGATATACTTACGTGCTATAAGTCTGGGTAAACGAATACAGCTTCGCCATAACGATTTTAAACCGATTTATACGATTTGAATTAATGGCAATAAATTTTGATTACGTTGAAAAAAAAAATGATATTATGAATAGTTTCGTAAATACATGGGTCTTCGTGCATGGCGCCTCTGGGATTGTCCACATATAATGCGGAAGTTATCCGGCAGTGGGATTCTCTTAGCCGCCGGTCTACTAGCCCCACAACGATATGTTTGACCCTGTCGAGATCTCAGCACAAAAGACTCTACACGCAGTCATCGTCGTCTCCTCCAGACATATGACAGATGGTCCTTTTACTTTTTATGACGATTTGTCTTCGGAACAACCCTTGTAGACCCAACATCCTTGAACTTGTATAACGTATAATAATATCGTAGCGATCGTGACCTTGCCTCTTCACTGAGATATGTTACCGCGTGAGATAACAGTGGCGTTATTATTCTTCCTGTAACATATACGATAATGGGAGTCGAACGAGGACGAACGAATATGTGCCGTTTGAGATAGTTCAAAGGTTGTTGACGTTTATTGACCGCGAATGCGTTATTCATTGATATAAATGTGAGCAATATAGAATGCATAGTAAGCGCCTGGGACGAATGGTAATCGGATGGAACGATGTTTGGTGAATATGGTGGACGGGGTAGGATTTCTCTGTTCACTCTTTCTAAGTACTTCTCGACCGGTTGAACAACCTGCCTGACGTTGTCGTACTGCAAAAGTCAACTCGTTATGGCGATTCTCCTATTCTGGCCTCTTCTCGTGCAGAGGTCGCTTCAAACGCATCAGTTGCAGTCGATAATGATCGCCAGTGATGGTTTTCGATGGTTCCAACAGCTCATTATACACGACAATCCTCTTTGGGTGGTTTTTCGCGTTTCTTGTTGTTCATAAAGAAATCACCACTTTGGAAGCAGCGAAATCGTTTTTTGCGCGATGTACTCAGTGGAACATGTTCGACATAAACGTCCTCTAGCATCCATTTCCGCGGCCGCTTTTTTGGCCAGGTAATGACGAAGCATAATTTCCCGCAGAGGTGACTCATTTGAAACAAAACTTGCCATTGTAAACGCATTTGAAATGGATGATGTTAACGCCTCGCACAAATGTCACCTATGCTGTTTTAACGGGACTGCATGAACCGTCATGTGTATTGTGGATTTTTAACTCGAGAAAATAGTGTACCTAACGCCCTGTATTGGGAAAGGGCGGTTTCATATGCAACTACCGAATATATTGAGTGAAGTAAAAAGTTCTGGGCGTTTTCCGCTAGTTGTCTTTGATGAGCCATATCTCACGATGTATACATCGCATCGGGTCATACTATACGACGATTCAAAGGTGACATTACGCTTCAAAAAAAGTTCTTTGACAGTTTTGTGTTTGGTGGAGCCAGTTGTGTGTTACAGTCTTCCAAAATGGAGGTATAAAAAGAGAAAATTCGATACATTCTTCAGTACTACTACGGCCCAGGTGAAAAGGCGGAGCAGGCGGACAAAAAAAATTGTGCTGTTTATGGACCCAATATAGTATCGAATGAAACAGCAAAGCGATGGTTCCAACGATTCCGTTTTGGTAACATGGACGTCGAAGATGAGGCACGCTCTGGTAGGCCAATCGTCGAAAATGTCGATAAAATCATGGAAATCGTCGAGTCGGACCGGCATGTGAGCACTTATTCCATTGCCCAGGAACTGAAGATTAGCCAGAAAACCGTTTGGAACTATTGGCATAAGGCTGGTCTCAAGAAGAAGCTCGATGTATGGGTGCCACACGAATTGACGCAAAAGAACCTTTTGGACCGAATTGATGCCTGCGATTCTTTGCTGAAACGTAACGAAATCGACCCATTTTTTAAGTGACTGGCGATGAAAAATGGATCACATACGAGAACAACAGCCGAAAAACATCGTGGTCCAATCGCGGTGAGCCGGCCCAAACGATCGCCAAGCCCGGATTAACGACCAAGAAGGTTTTACTGTGTGTTCGGTGGGATTGGAACGGAATCATCCACTATGAGCTGCTCCCATCGGGCCAAACACTCAATTCGGATCTCTACTGTCAACAACTGACCAGATTGAAGCAGGCGATCGACCAGAAGCGGCCAGAATTGGCCAATAGGAAGGGTGTTGTGTTCCATCAAGACAACGCCAGGCCACACACATCCTTAACGACGCGCCAGAAGCTCCGAGAGCTTGGATGGGAGGTTCTATCGCACCCGCTCTATAGTCCAGACCTGGCAGCAAGCGATTATTACCCTTTCAAGCATTTGCAAAATTTTCTTGATGGTACAAAACTGGCCTCAAGAGACGCTTGTGAAAATGAGCTGGTCAAGCTTTTTACCAATAGGGATGAGGACTTCTCCAATCGCGGAATAATGAAATTGCCTTCAAAATGGACAAAAGTTATCAAACAAGACGGCGCATATTTGATCTCAATCGGATAATCCTAACTATCCCGACTAGAAATTGACGTTGGGTTTTTGTACAGTTCATTGCTGGGTCAACCCAATTCCTTGTTGGGTCATTATCGGGCTTCCCTATCAGGTTCTTATAGGGTGTGTAACGATCTTCTAGGGTTTTCTTTGGGTTCTGTCAGGTTTTGCCTCGGGTAAGCCCAATTGTTTGTTGGGTTCTTATCGGGATACCCTAACCGGTCCTACCATTAACCCACTGAAATCAGTAGCGTTGCATGGATTTGGGTTGGGAATTTTTTAGAACGTTATAAAAATTTGTTGCATGTAAAGTCGTGTTCACGCACTTTATAAGATTTTCTCTGATGCCAAAATATACAAATTCACCCCTTCCGTCGACTCCGAGTTGTTCGATGATGCGGTTCGTTTTATTCGTACCTAGGAATGATTTTACACTCTTCCGTAAATTCGGATGGTCCTGTTTTCTTAAAATATTGAGCAACAGTTGTATTGTATTGAGCGCGAGTGGGGGATTGCTGGGGTTCGCAGAGCCCATTTTTTGATATTTTCGAGTGTGTCGAATTCTCCATTTTCACTCGCTGCTTCTTCATCGTTATCATCTTCATGATGCCCAACACTATCATCGTCGAAAAAGTTATCTTCATCACTGTTTTCCACTCCTACACGATTAAATTCCTCTCTTCCTGTTCTTCGGTTTGTTCATTGTCACTGTGCCTAACGTCAAAATCACTGTTACTGTGCCTAACCTCAAAATCATTGTCACTGTGCATAGCCCCAAAATCTTCCGGTCTTTCATCATTCGAGTGTTCTTCAGTCTCCCAATTAGACGTTTCAATTGATAAGCGGTTGTTTATTTTATTATTACGAATTAACTCGTAATCGAGTTAATTCTTTGCTTTGCCTGGCTCTCAACATTTTATGCGTACACCGATTCTCTCTCTTCCTCTATATATATGCCGTTTCAAGTTTTCATCCCCACCTCCTCCAATCCACAGATAGGTAAGATAAAATTTTAGGGTATTGTTTACTTTTATAACAAAATACCGCACAACAAAATAAAATGAAAAATTAAGTTCCGAATAAAAAAGAAAAAAATTCCGAATAAAAAAATAAGAAAAGTTCTACAATGAAAAAAAAAATCTCATAAGATCCATTTATTATTGCAGTATCTATCAAAAATGTATTTGTATATCTATTTATTATTGCGAAGTATAAGGTTTATATGTTCACCTATGACTCATGTGGTTACCCCTAAATAAACATTGTTGGGACCTTACATCATTACCTTATCCAAACGCCAGATGCGATAACCCTATTAAAACGTTATAAGGACGTTATCGGTACTTCTCATCGCAGGGTTGTCCCAATACTATCTTTATCAGGACCTTGAGAGGCATTCCCTATTTAGGGTTCACCTGAAAAGGTCCTTATGCCGTATAGGGTTGTCCCTATGAAAATTTCTAGTCGGGATGTTAATTTCATTGTCGAAATAAGTGAAAAAACGCTCAGAATTTTTTACTTCATCTAATATTTTCCAGATTCCTTATATTTTTGTCTATTTGTGGAAATTTTTCACCAATAACTCTTAAATATCAAGGAAACGAACAAGTTGATGATTCGGTGCTAAGTGCAGATCGATATTCGAATTAGCTGCCCATTATCATTCTTTTGTACTGATTACAATGTTGTAAAATAAATGCACGCTTATGTATTTATTTTTTGTAACTATTTGTTTAAATAGCAGGAATTGAGTAAATATTAAAACGAGTGCAATCTCCTCGACTTGCAGACTATTCGGAGACTAACCATGAGAAGATCGGCTTTTTATTATCTCTCTAGTCGCCGCGATTCGAGAGTCAATAAATTCGTACCTGAAAAGGAGGGGCGGAGAGGGAACGCGCGCGCGCGAGTAAGAGAGAGAGAGAGACAGAGAGAGAGAGAGAGAGAGAGAGAGAGAGAGAGAGAGAGAGAGAGAGAGAGAAACGGAGAAATGAAAAGGAAAAAACCGTGGGTGGCGAGAAAAAAGAATGCGAGAGGCGGAACTCAGCAGCGATAATTCTTCGAATGTCTTTCGGCATTTGAAGATACCGAAATGTATGTATATATGCGTGGAAACAGGCAGCGTTTTTGATGCCGAGTAATTGGAGGAAACGTTACACGAACGTGTCTGCCGCACTCTCATTTGCCTACTACAAATTAGCACTAATAATCATAAAATTACAACGCCTGATCGGCGGCATTCGCAAACACATCGCACTGATCGAAAATTTTACGACATATTTATGATATATTCTTTTTACTTTCCAATTATATATTATATACAAAGTATATTAAGGCAAAAGCTGTGGTAATAGAAGAAATCAATATGCAGTGCAATTTTAACATCCACCGTATATCCGCTGTACCAATAAAGCCTTGCCATTGGCTTTTAAAAATTCGTTACCGAGAAAAGCCTCCTCCAATTACTTCGATGCGTTGCTTGAAATAGTCGTAGTCATAAATTACTTTTTTTACGCGAATATAGTAAATGGTTCAGCTTCGACTTTTCTTCGTTTTCGAAAGAGCGTTTATGCAGAAACACGAAAGCATTTTTCAACATCATTCGAGTTCTCACGCTGCAGCAGATTTATTTCGTCGAATTTTGCGAGGTCGAATATATGTTGATTTAATTTATTCGTCGTTTCGGCACACAGTTCTGCAGGATTAAGACTGACGTGTAACAATACGCCCTCTCATCTATTAAGTCGGCGATCTTTTTTTTCCAGCAGACAAACGTATGCGTTTAGGCAGACAAAAAACTGCGCTAGCCAAATTGATGAATAAAATCTTGACACGTATACGACATACAGATTTTGGCAAACGTTCTCTTGGTTTTGAGAAAAAAAATCTTCATCGATCGTTTGGGACGGCATAACTATCGTAATATTTTATGAACCTTTTGCATGTGTACGGGGAGTACGTATAC
Source organism: Ophion ventricosus (assembly GCA_963932345.1). Taxonomy (NCBI): domain Eukaryota; kingdom Metazoa; phylum Arthropoda; class Insecta; order Hymenoptera; family Ichneumonidae; genus Ophion; species Ophion ventricosus. The sequence continues at coordinate 13,092,485 of OZ010718.1, forward strand.
CGTTCGGTCTCTGGAGTCTCGAAATGTCAAACTAATTAGCTATTTTTCGCAACGCCGGCCATTCGGATGCTGCTCCAACAGTATCGGTTTAAAGTGTCTATATATATATATCTATACATGTATGCCTGTATAACTATGTACAAGATGGACCACCCAAAGATTCCTCCGGTGCGTTCAACCGTTCGTTCACCAGTCGTCGACCGACAGAGCGATTGAGATAAAGATCTCAAGATGGAGCAGAGTTATCGTGTGAGACAAAGAACACAAGGTAAATCCTTGTGAATATAAGCGAGATAGAGAATCCAAAGATTTTCCGTGAAAAGGAAGGAAAAAAAGGGGATCGAACACGTCCATGGGGTTCCAAACGAAGCGGGTGAATTTAACGAGAGGATCTTTGTATCTTTCTCAGCCTCGAGAGCTATCTTCTCGTTTCGCTCTCAAAGACAGTATATCTTGTTTGTAACTCAGGTATCTGCAATACTAACTGTATCTTCAACGTGCAATATTCTTACATTTTATACCACAATAAATAAACACGCCTGCACATATCCGTGCAGAAATTTGTTAGGGAGTCCCCAGTTCCTACCACATCCCTATAGGGATTTGTTAGGGACGCCGCGCATAGGGAGTCTCATTGGCATCCAATTTGATTCTGCACTGTTCCCTGATTAACGCCGTTTGAGAATTCTTACCACGTTCGAATCGAATATATTTGAAAAGTCATGAGAAAAAATTTGGCGTGTTGAAACAACCTGCACGCTTCGTTATACTTTTTTAAGTGATTTATACATTTTTAATATGTTTCATACTTTTCCAAGATCCACTTATTTTGTATACCTATATATTTTGTTTAGAAAATTCAACGTACAGAATGTGATGGAATCCATCAAGAATCGTAATGCTGTTGAAGTTTGCATGGTTGGAATGCAATGAAAATTCTTTTTTTTCGTTATTCTCCATTTTTATTGTTATCCAAAATCTCTTTCGATAGATTTGGGTCGTACGTGTCTGAGGAAAAATTTTTTAAAAAGTTTGCCGTAGATTTTATCTGTCAAAAAAAAAAATAGGGATTATTTTCGTTGCGTTTCAACGATGTAAACTTCAATATCACGAAACGTATGGGATTCTGTTCGATAATGTGGCAATCGTCTAGGATTTTAATTAGATTCGTACATTGAATTTCAATGGGGAATCCCGATTAGAATCCAATGTACGAGCGTGACGTTTTAGTATAGGGATCCAATGCGATGAACCATCGGATCCCTACCAAGAAGCAGGGACAAGTGTGAGAATCCAATAAGATTCCTACGACAATTTCTGCACAAGTATTAGTTCGAATTCGTAATCGAGAGCTTTGCAACACGTGAGATGTCATCTGGTTTTCGTTTATATGTAGGGTAATTTCAGGGGAGTTGGTCATTTGGGAGAGATGGCCAATACAAATATTTCATAGAACCACTCACTAGGTATCACCTGTTACTGCTTAGTTCGCTTCACGTCGTCTGCAGGTGTGAGTGTACCACTAAAAGTTTGGCGAAAAAAAAATAGAAAAGTAAGTAAAATCCTTCTTAATTGTTTTGTCCGATGCTATATTTTTTGTAAAGGCTTCATGTTTTACATTGTGGTGATGTTATTTTGTAAAAATAATGGTTATTTTTGTATTTTTGGAACAGTTTACGAGCAATGCTTTGTTTTTTTTAAATGTTTTTTCCTAAGGTACATACGCTGTTCGCGTTTGTTACCTATTTTTTCCTCTACTGTGACTGTTTCTTTCTTCCTTTTTCCACACTCCTTTTTCTTCACTTTTCCCCTCCTCCTTGCGGCCGCAGCCGACTCCCCCCTCTGTATCATATTCATCATGACATTTCTGTCATGGGTACAGGGAAACTGCGGAAAACCTATACCAAATATAGCCGGTCATCAAGTTCGCCCCCCAGTCGTAGAACTAGTCTTATTTCGCCGCGAAATGCCGAAGAAAAACATTTCACGACGAAATGTACGCGACGGGGATTCGAACGCGGCGCTTTCCGGTCCGCAGGTTTAGTGGCAAGCACGCTAACCACTAGACCATTGCACTGGTTAGCAATGCTTTGTTATAAACTCAAGATTTAGCATGTATTGTTTTTTATTGTATACATTTTGGATTTATCCACCTCTCACGGAAGATTAGGACAGATGGCCACGTACAGTCGGTGTATACGAATAATTTATTTTTTTTACATTTGATTTAGATGCCTAATACGTACAACAGAAAAGCAATTGTTCTGCGAGGCAACTTGGCAGAAGAATGATTGAAAGCAGATATTAGTGCTGTGACAAATAATGGATTGACTTTTCATGCGGCCGCTAGAATTCAACCGAGCTAAGCAAGTTAACATCTAACGGACATATTAAGTTCAGAAAATGTAATAGAGAGGCAAAATAATTGAAAGGCCCAAAAAACAATTGTCAATAAAATAAAAAGAGGTAAAAGATTGGGCTTAGCCAGTCGGAAGAAATTATACCCATAACGTACTACAAGAAAAAGAAAGCAATTAGAAGGATCTGAGAGTAGTGACGATGATGTAGAACCAGTATTATGCGATTTATCAGATGGAGATGTGAGTACAGAAGAAGATAACTGTGTTGGTTGCGGAGAAAATGATTATAAAACCCATCTCATCGAAGACTGGCTTCAGTCCATAACGTGCCAACTTTCGGTAGACGAAAGTTGCACAGTAATAATCTCATTCAAAGCATCTCAATAATCAACACGAACATTTGGGTGAAGAAGTGTGCTTGTAAATATAAAAATGTTAATATCTGGTCAATAATCAGTATTTGAAGAAGTCTGTGAGGTATACATATGATCTGTATGTAGTGTTCGTTGTATAGACATACTTCTTACCAGCCACACGTAAGTAGAGATCAGGGTTGTTGCCCCGGTGGCAGTCATACAGCAAGTTAAAGAAAGGAAGAGTGGGCGAGTGGCAAGAGGGTTGACAGAGATCGAGGTCGCTCTCTCTCTCTCTCTCTCTCTCTCTCTCTCTCTCTCTCTCTCTCTCTCTCTCTCTCTCGCTCTCGGTCTCTCCTGCCGCGAAACGAGTGCCCTCGAACCTGAGGTCGTGACGCAACCCTCTCGGAAAGGGAAAACGCCCGGGCGTTCTTGCTCCCTCGACACGAGGAGAAAACGCGAAGCAAAAGAGAGAAGGAAGAAGCTGAAAGGAAGATCGAGCTATGGAGAAGAAGACAGGGATGGAGGAAGAAAGACGAAGAGGGAGAAGTGCGAGTAAAAGTTAGATGGGATGAAGGAGAGCAAGGCGAACGTCTTAAAGCGGATGTATAGGATTAAGATAATAGTCTCGGGAGGGTTGCGAAGGAACTTGGATCTTATAAGGGTGAGAGGTGAAAGAAGGAGCAGCGGGAGGGGTGAGGTAGGCACGAGGAACAGCAAAAACGAGCGATATGATGTGGGTCAAAGTCTCGGGGACTGGGGCGCCGTGCTGACTCTCCTCCCGGCTGATCTCAGTCCGCGAATACTATATATGGGTTATTCCACATGAGCTCAAACGATTTTTAGTTGAAAAAGTTTTTAGGTGCTTCGAAAGGATAGCTTGATCTAGTTCTTTCCCTGGCAAAGCTTATCCTATGAGCAAATTGATTTTTCAATGCTGGCTGCCCAATAGAGGAAGCTTCGTGAAGGAATTGAAATGATAAGAAAACAATATGCACGTTTCTAATTTGCTAGATTTTTTTTCTTAAGTTGAAAAAATGGAAACCAAGGCACGTAAACTTGTCTAAATCGTACCTGCGCTCAAATCGTACGGTGGTGGTATTTCGCACATCACGAGCTACGCAACACCACTGGTGGATGTAAATGGCAATACTAGTCGACCTTGTTTGGTAGGGAGAATTATAAAAAATTGGTACCACTTTCGTAAAATATTCGAAAAGTAAATATCTTAAGGCCTTAGGCCACTCTAGAGGCCAAAAACGGGCATATTTTGTGATTTTTTTTTCAGCGAAACCATAAAATAAATCGGAATTACAAAATAGGGGTTTTATTATACACGTAATTGACTATAAAAATTATTTTTGCACAGCGATACATGTCAAAATGGCGACTGTGCAACATTTATCCGATGACGCCTTTATTTCTGGAAGGTCAACGGCCGGACCAGCAGCTCCTATAATTTTTTAGTTATGAAGAGGCACTAAAGTTTTTTCGATTATATATAAGAATAGCTATAGTAGTACGTAGGATTTTTTTGATATATTGTTTTTTGTTAAATTGGTTATAAAAAAGGAACTATGCAATATAATTAAAAAATCCTACGTTATGCCTCAGAAAATGTAATTCTAAATGTACAGTTAAAATTTCAAGTAAATCGGTTGAAATTTGTTTGAGTTATGAGTCTGGCCGACTTGAAAAATATAGTTTTAAGATAAACGCATTTAAAGTTAGTAGAAAGTCACGACACGAATCAAGAAGGGTTGCGCTAGAATGCGAAAATCGAGTACTTAGAGATTTTTCACACCCATAATCATTTGGAATATAATTTTATAGGTACTAAGGTATATTTTTAGCAAAAAAAAATCGATTTCTGGAAAATTCTAGAGTGGCCTAAGGCCTTAATGCTTTTTACTAATTTTTTTTTTGTCACTTGGTAAGGCTTTATTGTATTCAGTGCTACACAATTGTAGGGTACGCTGGGTAGGGTTGAAACAATTTTGCTGTTATCGTTCATAGAATTACCAATATACTTCCGAGCGCGGGTTGGAATTCATCAAACGAAAATGTTTATCCGCCTTTTAAAAAGCACAAGAATATAAATTCTTGTTGAAATTGTTTTCCGTAAATGACATTTCAACAAACAGTTTGCTATTGTTTCAACCTTCCGCCATGCCAGGCTCAGTTGTTTACAGTGAATGGAGTCAGTTGTAATACACAAAATAATGCAAGCCATATGTAGTTTATATAAGTTTACTTATTCAAAAATATTTACTTACCTAAAAATAATGTTTAACTATTTTAGACATTTCGCACGATTGACAAAGCTTTTAAGTCTATGATCAGTGTTTTAATCAGCTACATTATAATTAGTATCATTTAATCTAGTAGCAAAGTTCTATTTGTTAAAAGTTAACACCAGAAAAATCTCTTATAAATCTACAAGTTGAAACAGTAAAGGTTTTTAGTAAGAAAATGTGAAAACATGAATTGAGACGATCTACTAAAAAAAAACATACGGCTTTTGCTTCTGAGAAATAACGAAAAACGAAATAATGCTTTTGCATTGCGTCAGATTAATCTGCCCCCTTGTCGTAGTGCGTTGACGTGATCTCAGCATCTAAAAAATTATTTAAAAAATAGTGTTTCAACTATACCCACAAAAATCGTTTCAACCGTAACCATCCGCTGTTTTTGCAGAAATAAAATCGTAGCAACAAAGCAAACTACCTTACATTAAGACTAATAACGCTCTTATTGTCTCCCAGGTTTACTTCAAATATATGAAAACACTCATTACTCCAGTTTTAATGATAAAAAAGGAATTACGAAAAGAGTACGATGAAAAACCCTTACTTTTACTGTCGAAAAGCAATAGGACCTCCTGCAAACAACTCTACCGCTCCGCGGCTGGTGCACTATTCGGAATGATGTTCGGTCCTGTCAGTCAGTCCTTTCCCTCCTTGTACACTTAACTCTATCGCTAACGGTTCGCGACATGTTTACGCTTTTACAACCATATCCTGTTTCAAACATACCCAGTTCACCCTACTTTTGAATGTTACGTACAAAAAAATAGTTTTGTATTTCGAAGGATGGCAGAAATTTTGCAAACTACGAGAACTGCGTTTTCGATTGGGCTCGTGATGCTTTTCGGTCGAATGTTGCGCCTTATTCGTATCGGTAAAGTTGTCCTTAAGGAGGCTCCGTCACAAACGTCTTACCTCCAGAAAAAAAATAATTTTTCGGGATATCATAGATAAAGTACCTAATTTCACGTATGCAAAGTGGCCAGCATGCCATCTCCATAAAGTGCTGCATAAATCAAACGATTTTTAAAGTCGCATTTTTTTTGTTAAAAGTATGGTAACTTGGTTTTATCAGTATACTGGGCTGTATTTTTAATTAATTGTAGACGAAAATCAATTAATTGTTAAATATTCGGGTCTGAGGATAAAAATACCTTAAGGCCTTAGGCCACACTAGAGGCCAAAAAAAGGGTATATTTTGTGATTTTTTTCAGGGAAACCATAAAATAAATCGGAATTACAAAATAGGGGTTTTATTATACACGTAATTCACTGTAAAAAATTATTTCTTTCACGGCGATACTCGTCAAAATAGCGACTGTGCAGCATTTTTCTGATTACGTCTTTATTTCTGGAAGGTCAACGGCCGGACCAACAGCTCCTATAATTTTTGAGTTATGATGAGACACTAAACTTTTTTCGATTATATATAAGAATAGCTATAGAAGTACGTAGAATTTTTTTTTTCCTATATTGTTTTTTGTAAAAATGGCGCATTTCTAAAACCAAAAGTATAAAATGCCATGAGAAAATCGTCAAAAAATTGTTGATAAAAAAGAAACTATGTAATATAATAAAAAATCCTAGGTAGTGCCTCAGAAAATGTAATTCTAAATATGCAGTTAAAATTTCAAGTGAATCGGTTGAAATTTGTTTGAGTTATGAGTCCGGCCGACTTGAAAAATGTAGTTTTGAGATGAACGCATTCAAAGTAAGTAGAAAGTCACGACATGAATCAAGACGGGTTGCGCTAGAATTCGAAAATCGAGTACTTAGAGATTTTCACACCCATAATCTTTTGGAATATAATTTTATAGGTACCAAGGTACATTTTTAACAAAAAAAAATTGGTTTTTGGAACATCCTAGAGTGGCCTAATCCCTTAAAGAACCTTTCCTGAATTCCTGAATCGTACCTTTTTCATATTTTTATTACATTACGCAAGTATGTGTCAACAATTCGTTCATTCTGTATTTGTCCTACACAAGAAAAATAATTACTAATGTCACTAATCGTTTTTATTTAAAATTCCACACCTTGCAAATAACGATAAAACTCCTCAGGAATTACAATTTACACAAACATACGCAACCGATATCCTCCTTTATTTTATTGTACAGCTGTAATGTTATATTCCAACTGGATCTGTCAGATACTCATCTCCCTCGCGTAATTTTCTGAACTGCGTCGATCGGTTAGTCTGGCTGACTAGACTGATATAATAATAATGATGTTGTGATTCTCGGAGATCGATTTTCCCAACACTAAATACATATTCCGCGTCCTCCTTCTCCACCCGCCTGGGTAAACCGAACTCTCAATAACTAGAGACGATGAGTCTCCTTGCGTCAGGTCGGAAGGCCGCGGGAAGGGTGAGAGAGGGTGAGAGAGAGAGAGAGAGAGAGAGAGGCGGAGGAGAAAAAGAAGGTGGTCCTGTAGGGCAAAAATGCCGTAGCAATCTCTTGGTGTATCCTTCACTGGTATAGAGAGATGACCGATGATCCGTGGGGTAGGTTCTTGACTCTCCCTCATTTTTCTTCCTCCCTAGTTTCGAGACTCGGGGATCACCTCTCGAGCCCTAATACGCGATAACACCGTAAAGACAACGGAGAAAATAACTGCGCGACTGGATCCTTTATGCCCTTCTTCTTTGTTCACCCAACTCCTTCGACTCACGAGGCTAAAAACAAAACGGAAAAGACAAACTGAAAGTTCGAGGCACTGTGTGTGTGCCGTGTGTCGAGTGTTTCTCTCGTATAAATTCCAGTTTTAAATTCACTTTGCTATATCAAAGGGAATTTAGGAACTCTTGGTCAATTTGAGCAAGATGGCGGATTGTGGCCTTCAAGAAATTCGAACGTGACGCAAATATATACATATATTTACGGACACCAGCAAAGTGGGCACATGCGAAGATACGCGTACATATGAGGCTATACATATATACGTTTACGTAAATGGATATGTACAATGTATCCATACGGGTGTGTGCACATATATATATATGACGTATCACCCCTCGCCAAGTCTGTCCAGTGTGCTCTCATGACAAATCCAACTTTTATATCTTCTTGCAAGCGTTACATTTATAGCTAGTCGAAGTACCCAATAATTGAAAAATTGTTAGTGAAAAAGTTGAAAATTCCGCTTCGAAGGGGAAAATATTTGTTTCAAAATACTTGTTTGTACGCATATTGACTTTTGCGAAGACAATTCGAGTTGAGAGACACTGTCAAGGGTATCTAAGAGCTACAGGACGAAAAGGACGAGGAAGAGGTAACGATGTACGTGTACGTATATGAGGCGTCCGTTTTGGTGGAGGAAAGCGCCCGCGAGCGAGAGTGAACGTGCGTATATAAGTTCGAGGGTAGCGTTTTCCTCAATAGCAATATATATATATGTATGTATACGGGGGAGCAAAGAGCAAGATGGAAAACGTGGAAAACGAAGGGTATATGCCGGACTCTGGCTATTCCCCCATGACTCGGGATAGCTCTCTTCTGTAGGAGGAAAAGAAGTTGGGGGTTAATGCGGTTCAGTGGATAAAAAGGGTCACCAAAATTTTATTCGTCAAGCTTCTCGACTAGATGATATGAAATTCTATTGTTTCGGAACTTCCGAACGGTCGTTACATTGAAATAATTTAGAAGTTTACCAAAAATTGGGAGGACAAAACTTAGAAAGATTTTGAGGGTGATTCGCGTATTTAGAATTGAACTATTGGTAAGGATTTTGTTGAAGTTTGCATCGTTGGAATACAACGAAAATACTTTTTCATTTTTGTCTCTACTTTTATTGTTGTCCAAAATCATTTTTTTTTATATAGATTTAGGGTGAAGATCTCCAATGGGGATCTTAAAAATCGTGTGCCAAAGAGAAGGCAATTAGAAAAAAATATTTTCATTGTGTGGATGCAAAGTTCATTATCATTGGATGTTCATTATCATTGGTAAGGTGTAATATAGAAAATCGTGATTTCTTTGGCGAGATTCCGAATAACTTGACCCGTTATTGTGAAACTTGAAATATAGGTAAAGTGAGCATTCCTTCAGACGAATCCGAAGTCACTGAACAAAAGTTGTGCAATTTCTCCGCACACGAAATTTCCCATAGGAACAAAACGTTTCGAAAGGTCACTTCCTCACTAAGAAAGCTTCGCGATCGGAATAAAATGATAAGTATGCAAGTTTTTAGTTTGCACGATTTTTTTTTTAAAACAACCCCTCTGTACTATTCTATTTGTGTGAAAAATATTGCGTGGCTTTTCTCCATTTATGTAAAAAAATTTCGAAAATTGGAAGGGTTTGGAAGGATTTGAACGGGGAATTTATAATTCAAATAAAAAATCCGCACACACGCATACTTCCAGAAATGTTCTCATAGATGCGATTCTCCGACTTTGGAATATTCCAGAGATACTTCCATTGAAATTTCAAAGAAGTAACTCCAGCTTCCTCTAGGATAAGCAACGAAATATTTTTTTATAAATTCCCAAAGGCTAGTATGTACGAGATATCGAGAAAAAAAAATCTGTACAGTCAAGTGGGGTCTTGTTTGAAAGCCCTTACTGTTCAGGATGCAAAAATATTGTTAAATTTTAGGTTCCCGTTAAAAATAACCAATTTTACCGAAGTCTGACTATCATTACCTCCGAAGTATTGTCGCCAGTATTTCCACCGCTCACTCCTTTTCCCATCGTAGGAGGGTTTGTGATGTTGGCTCAGTGCTCTCCCCTTGGTCAGGCAAGGCCTCCCCTTGCCTCGTCCATCCGCAGGAGAGCTTTTGCGATCACGTAGTGCTTGTTCCTGGACGACGCGCGAAGAAGGAAGAGGAGGAGAAGAAGAAGAAGAAGAAGAGGGAGAGAGAGAAAGAGGCTGTGCGTGTGGCAGAGGAGACGAAGGAGGTGCGGCGTCGTCGTCGTGGACTCGTGGAGGGTTCTCTCTCACAGCTTTCTAGATCAATACTCGTATCTCCGCCTCGGCTGGACCAGGCCGGACATTGCGTTCCGAAACTCACTTTCCAGCTCTCTCTCTCTCTCTCTCTCTCTCTCTCTCTCTCTCTCTCTCTCTCTCTCTCTCTCTCTCTCTCTCTCTCTCTCTCTCTCTTTCTCTTGATCACACCCTGTACCATTTTGGGTTATCTTTTTTCTTTTCCACTCCTTTCTCCGCCTCATTCCTTCTCTGTCTTCCATTCCGATACCCGCTCTCTCTCTCTCTCTCTCTCTCTCTCTCTCTCTCTCTCTCTCTCTCTCTCTCTCTCTCTCTCTCTCTCTCTCTCTCTCTCTCTCTCTTTCTCTCTCTCCCTTTCCCGTCGATCGCGACCTCGCGCATTCTCTGGCCAAAAAGCGCTGTAACCACTCTTCACCCCCTGGCCATGAAGTCCGAACGATCAACATGCCATTGGGCGAAGGGATTAAAAACCGCTTTTAATTATCTCCCACTTCGTCGCGAGCTGCGATAAGTCAGCGACAATATTTTAGCCCCATTTTGGGTAAATTTCTGGCTTTGTCATTTCTATTGTTCAATTGGCACGAGACGTATTCAGCTACTTATATTCTCAGTTCTAAATGCAGCTTTAAGGAGTCTATAGTGTCGCGTCTCTAATGTAATGCAAGGTTCCCTTTTATCGAGAAGTACATCACGCACCACATAATCTACCTTACCATTTAACATTTCCTGAGAATATCGGTTATTATCTTCTTTTTATACATATAAAACAGTTCCGTGACTGACTGAATGACTGATTCACATAAAGACAAAGCACAGCCTAAACCGCTGGAAATATTCCTCGGAAGGAGTAGAGGTGCACGCAGAAAGAATTTTTCAAAAATCAACTACTAAGGGGGTGAAATGGGGTGCGAAAGTTTCTATAGACGATTTTATTCCTTGCGTAGATCAACTTGAAAATTGGTATAAAAATTCTTCAAAATACATTAAAAAAAACGTATATTTTAGGATTTTTTCAAACAACCCCTAATTAGAGGTGAAATAGGGTGTTGAAATTTGTATGAGCAAATCGAATTCACTGCAATGATCTCAAAGAAATTCATAAGATATGTTCCTTAAAGGGTGTAGAGGTGCATTAATAAAGGAATTTTTGGAGAACAAACCCGCAAAAGGATAAAATGGGATGTAAAACTTTGTATGAAATTTTTCCATACAAAGTGTTTAAGGATAAAAACGTTGTAAAAGTTTATATGGAAATTTCCATACAAACTTTTACATCCCATTTTATCCTTTTGGGGATTTGATTGCTAAAAATTCCTTTCTACAATTTAAATTTACAATAAAGGAATACACTTTAAATTCTATTCATTGCGTGAATCAACTTGAAACTTGGTATAAATATTCTTCAAAACAAACAATAATCGTCATGATTTTGTTTTTTATTTTCGATCTGAATGTAATGCGTTAACAAACACTCCTGGCCTGATGCCCTAATAGCTTGAAGCCAAATTACACGCGGGCGAAGCCGTGGGCGGAAGCTAGTTTCCAATAAGAGGATGCTTCGATTTTTTTGTCACCGTTGCCGAAATCAATTTTCCGCAAAGCAACAATGCCGACATAAAACGGCGCTCTCTGTCGTTTTTTTATTTTTTATTTTTTTTTAAGCAAGACCCCTGTCGCTCGACGACGTAACCGTAACGTACGGTATCAGTTATAAATATAGCATAAGCTTCAGGTGGTAGGTACGTACCCAGATGTCTCCCGTGTACGGTATATAAACGCGCACTTCCACCATTACCATTACCACGATAAAAGCATCTCTGGGTCCATTACCGTAATTGGGGAGGGGCGAAGAAGCAGAGAGAGGCACAGCACGGTTTGCCGCGGCAGTGTACGACGTACACGGGACCATACGAGGCTGGATGTTCATCTACTTGCGGCAGAATATACAAATAACGCTGTCTCATATTACTTACATGCATATTATTTACGATATATGAAAATTCTTGCCAAAAATTTGGCGCCATCGTACATCGTAGATATACTTCCGAGGAAGGCTACCAATGAGCTTTGTAGTAAGACGTTGAACGCTTGGAACTTTTAGTCAGCCGTGAGTTGCTCGAATCCAAAGTTTTTTTTTGTATCACAGGCTTTTTCTAAATATTTTATCACATATTGTATACGCGATTACGAAAAAAGTTATACGTAATGTCGATTGTTTCTAAAAAGAAATATTCTCATTATTGACAATGCGAAAAAACTCACGATTTTTTATTTAATTTAATTTTTTTTATTTTCAAGAGTGACTTCAAATTTGAAACTTATTGAAAACTTTCGCGAAACCTATTCTCGATTTTCGACGAACTTCCAGTCAAAGATCGGATGGGGCCGGGTTGAAATTCTGAACTTTGAATGATCAAAACGCTAAACATTCCCAATTTATTATCTAGTACTCAATACTTCTGAAAATTTATAATTCCAAAATTTTGTAAACAGAATTATCATATAACCGAAAATAAAAGTACAATAAGGAATTAAATGACAATAATCATTCGACCGACTGATAATGCGTCGACATGAAAACACAGCACATAAAACAAGTATCAACTTCCCATAATTAGAAAGTCCGCAGTTCCAAAAAATTGTAAGGTTAGAAATCCGAGTTTCTGAATTGCGAAAGTTTGTACAGGGAAAAGTTTCGAAAATAAGAATATCGATAAGAATAATCGATAGCTAAATATCCTTACATTATATGTTCACAATAAAACGTGAAGGATGATCAGAACTCTGAAAAAATGGTGCCACGATAAATCAAAACTCCGAAAGAATACTACCCCGAAAGATCAAAACTCCGAAAATCTAAACACCATCAAAATAAGTGGTGGTGCTGCCATCTAAACGATTTAGACTAACTTGCTATCTGCTTTATGTGTGAGTTTTCGGAATTTTTAACGTTCTGAACGTTCTTTATCGGAATCATACACTATCTAAACTTCAGTTTTCGCCAACTGGATGATCGAAGCTATGATTTCCGGAGTCTAAAACTTTCGTAAACCTGACGAATCTCTTATTAGATTTTATTATATTTAAACTTTCTGAAATAGCTCATTTTCTATAATAAAAATTCCGGAATTTTGTGGCATGCTTCATATTACATATTCGGAATTTTGTATGTCGTATTACTGGTCGTTCAAATAAAGCGTTGAACTTCTTCGTACTATTTTTGAAAGTTATCTCGTATCTAATATTTGTAACGTTTTTTTTTTATCGCTGCTCGTACCGTTCCACATCATTTACAGTCAACTGCGTAAACTTTCGCTGGCATGCTGTTTACGAAACTTATAGTTTCAGAATATGAAAATTAGGAACTTTAGATTGTAGGAGCATTCAAAATTCGGAATTTCAAACCGGCCACGATCGGGTAGCATCGAAGCGATCAATTTTTTATGATGCCATTATCATAGATATTTAATGTTACGAATGAAAAAAAAAAAAATATTGAGAACCACTGGATCACCGGTCAATTTACCCTTAGTTTCGTGGGTTTTCTCGCGAAAGAGAGGGCGAAAAAGAGAGCCACCGATAGCGTGGAGAAAGGGTCTGCGTGGGTTACAGAGGTGGATGGAGATACGCACAGCTGCGAAAAGAAGGAAAGGATGCTGGACGAGGGTGGAAAGATGGACGCTTCAACGGATAACCGTATCTATATGTGACCAGCAAAAAACTTGGTATTCGCTGGGTTACGTCAGCTCGTATACCTAAACATGTCCATGTATTCGTAATAAGCACCGCGTGGGAGAATATTCTTATACATGCGGACGAGAGCGAACGTAGCTTCTGAAAAATAAATTAATTCTCATACCTGAACATACAAATGCCGTCCAGAATGTTTACCCGTATTTTTTTAATTATTTCACGAAAATTTAAAAACGACGCGTGTAACTCTGGTATTCAGCCAAAATAAATTCCACTCTGGGAACTCCATCGAGATAAATAATATTTCTTAAAATTTTTTTAATCATTTGAATTATTGCAGTATTCATTTTTTTTCGGTACATCTCGATATAATTTCAGTAAACCGCGAGCTTTTAAGGCCGGTCAGTCTCGGCAGAGTCACCACAGACCTTTTTCCCTCGCCTTTTTTCCCCACCAAAAAGCATCTGGCCACTCGTGCCACCTTTCTTTCAGGCCCCATGGGCAATGTTCAACGACGTATTCGACAGACGTACAAGTACATTTTCCTGTTTTCATCCGGTATTCTCCGTTGGGGAATACGGGTATCCAAAAAAATTCGTCGGTCTCCACCGGACTCATTACGAACATGGAAGTTTTATATGAATTTAAAAAATCGTGCAAGTTCGAGGCGTTTACACTTCGTTCTCATCTCACTGAGGAATTTCCTCTTCCAGCAAGCCTCACTTCAAATTCTGACTTTTACTGACAGGAAGATATTTAACATCCTATTAATTATTGAACATGATTTTTTTTATTGAAAAGTTTGTTGGTACAATTGTGTAATTATTTTATATATTGAGTTAAACGTTTTTCCTGCCAAGTGATTGAAATAATGTCATTGTTTTGTTTTCACTCGATGTATGGACGACTAGTAATGAAAAGAAAAAGTTCACAGTATAAAGCACCGAACTCTCGAGTGAACTTTGAAAAAATAGTGAGCGTCTATCGATCCTTCCCACTATTTCTCTCGAAGGAAAAACGCGGATAGAGAAAAGTTCTTTAAAGGGGAAATGTTTGAACTTTTTTTTTTCGTCGGGCGGAAACAGGTTTCTCGATGTTTTTGCTGCAGCCCTAATAGGGTCGCGTCAACGTTCACTCTTCTCTCTTGTTCTTTGGCACAGACCCATCTTTTTCTTAAGTATATATCACTTATTTCTCCGTATCTTCGCGTTTTTGGTTTTGTCCCGTCAAAGAGTCTCCCGTCGTCATTCGGAAATTCCAAAGGGCGAGATCGTGTCAATCACCCGCTGAGCCTGTGGTGCAACTTTCCCTTTTCGAGAGCGCTCTTCAGCGCCCTGCATCTTTGTTTTTTTACGGGCACAAAGAAAATCATATTTAGGATGGACAGGCCGGTTTTTCTACTCGTATTTCACATCTTTTGGATAAAACGCACGTTGTTATTTGGCAAAACATATCAATGTTCATTTCACGAGTATATATTTTTTGATATTATAAGATGCAGTTGGAAGAATTGTATTTAAGAGTATACTCGATTAGGATAATTATTATTTCATTTACTAAACTTATTTTGATGCCACCACCAGTCGTAGAAAATATGGGGCCGGTTTGAAATTCCGAACTTTGAATGCTCCAACGGTTTAAAATTCCTAATGTTAATATTTCGAAACTGCAAGTTTCGTATAGATCATGCCAGCGAAAGTCTACAGAGTTGACTGTCAATGATGTAGAACGGCACGAGTAGCGATAGTAGGATACAAATTTGATTTCTTATACGAGATAATTTACAGAAATAGTATGAAGAAGATGAACGCTTTATTTGAACGCTTTATTGAATACGACATACAAACGTCCGAATATGTAATATTAATCATGCCACAAAATTCCGAAATTTTTATTATAGAAAACGAGCTATGTCAGATAGTTTAAATATGATAACAGCTAATAAGAGATTGGTCAAGTTCACGAAAATTTTGGACTCCGGAAATCATAGCTGCGATCATCCAGTTTACGAAAACTGAAGTTTAGATAGTGTAAGATTCCGATAAAGAACGTTCAAAACGTTCAAAATTCCGAAAACTCACACACAAAGTAGATAGCAAGTTAGCCTAACGTGTTTAGATGGCAGCACCACCACTTGTTTTGACGATGTTTAGATTTTCGGAGTTTTGATCTTTCGGAGTAGTATTCGTTAGGAGTTTTGATCTTTCGTGGTAAAATTTTTTAAGAGTTTTGATCATCCTTCACGTTTTATTGTGAACATATAATGTGAGGACGATTAGCTTTCGATATTCTTATTTTCGGAAATTTTCCCTGTACAAACCTTCGCCATTCAGGAAGTCGAATTTCTAACACTACAATTTTTCGGAACTGTGGACTCTCTAATAATGGGAAGTTGATACTTGTTTTATGTGCTATGTTTTCATGTCGACGCTTTATCAGTCGGTCCTATGTTTATTGTTATTTAATTCCTTAGTGTACTATTATTTTCGGGAATATGATAATTTTGTTTACAAAATTTTGGAATCATAAATTTCCAGAAGTATTGAGTACTAGCTAATAAATTCGGAATTCTGAGCGTTTTAATTATTCAAAGCTCGGAATTTCAACCCGGCCCCGAAAAGATATCTTAGATTCACTTATAATAAAGTATTGTAAATATATATTTAATTCAATACACGTTACGTTTGAGAAAAATTAATTGTGATGTTCCATAGGCTATAAAGAACTCCACAGTATTCCACTCAATGTCTATAGCACATTCTTACACATGGCTGTAACAAGCGTGCACGTTTCGCGTGCCGTCCTGTAGGTTAAGTTCTTTCTCTTCGATGTGAAGAGAGAGAACCACACGGAACCGACAGAAGTTTCAGCACGAAAACGCCAATCTAAATGGCAGGTGAGCGACTTGATGGACTAACCCACACCTCGACATTTCGCGAAATTGTTTTCTCCAAGAAGAAACGAAAAAAAAATCATATGTGAGCAATCCTACTCTTCCAACATGCTCGTAGAAAAAAAGGCCCTCATGCTGTGCTCAGTAGAACGATATGCTAAATAAAATGATAAATAGACCTTGACGAACGGGTCTCCGATACAATAGTTATTCCAATTAATTTCACTATGAAAAAAGAAAGAGCACAAGTAATTTAGAAATTGAAAAAAACGAAATAAAAGCATTTACGTGTGTTCTCACTTTATGACAATTAGAAAAGATATTTCAAGCATGTATGGAATATTGGTAATTATCCCGATTGAGTGCCGATAGATCGTCATCCTTGCAAAATCCACAAAATCCTTTCGCATCTACTTCCATATTCATGGCAAATATAGGACATCCTATCATATGCACACGAATGGAGGAATATCGATGTTGATATAAACGCGAAAAGCTTTACCACCGACGGCCTCGAGACGAGCGTCAAAATTACAAGCACGCAAAATGCGGGGGCTGGGAAAAATGATGGCGTCGTGGGTGCACCCCTATCCGAGCATTTGCCTCCGCCTACGTATATTTGCGTGTCTTGCGCGAACAAGGTAATTGCATGCTTGGGAGTCGCAAAACTCTCTTCCTATCTTTGTTTCTCGTTGCTCTGCCCAAGTCACGACGCAAGTCCATTCGCTCCGAGAAAAAAAAAATTTCATGACGAATTTGTGTTAAATGTGTGCTGATATACGTTCAGCCTATTTCGGGCTTTCAGCGCCATAATTATGGTTGAAATGGGCTAAACTAGGGTACAACGGTCATTTGTACCTGAACAATGCGCTGCCGCACATGGAGGCTGGGAGCTTGCGGTTGCATATCTTTTACAATCGTATAATAATTATAAAAATACGTGTCAAGAATATATGAACATTCGTATCAAATTATTAATAATTTCTGTATGGATGAAACTAATGATTTTTGGACAAATGTTTTATTATAACAAAATGGACGGTAAAAGTAAAATATTATTATAATTGTCACTAAAATTGAATTAGTAGTAATAAATTATTATTGAAAATTGCTTTATCAGTATAGCATTCATTTCTACTCTCATCAGTAGATTCATTTCTTTTCACCTAAATTTGTATTCATTCCTATTCGTATAAAATCTGAACCATTGTATTAAGGCCTTAGGCCACTCTAGAATTTTCCAAAAATCGATTTTTTTTGTTAAACATGTTTCTTAGTACCTATAAAATTATATTCCAAAAGATTCGATTTTCGAATTCTAGCGCAACCCCTCTTGATTCATGTCGTGACTTTCTACTAACTTTAAACGCGTTTATCTCAAAACTACATGTTTCAAGTCGGTCGGACTCATAACTCCAACAAATTTCAATCGATTCACTTGAAATTTTAACTGTATATTTAGAATAACATTTTCTGAGGCACTACGTAGGATTTTTTAATTATATTGCATAGTTCCTTTTTTATAAATAATTTTCTGATGATTTTTCTCATGGCATTTTATACTTTTTGTTTTAGAAACGCGCAATTTTGACAAAAAAATAAGATATCAAAAAAATTATACGTACTTCTATAGCTATTCTTATATATAATCGAAAAAAACTTCAGTGTCTCATCATACCTCAAAAATTATACGAGCTGTTGGTCCGGCCGTTGACCTTCCAGAAATAAAGGCGTCAACGGAAAAATGCTGCACAGTCGCCATTTTGACATGTATCGCTGTGGAAAAATAATTGTGCATAGTCAATTATATGTATAATAAAACTCCTATTTTGTAATTCCGATTTATTTTATGGTTTCGCTGAAAATTTTTTACAAAATATGCCCTTTTTTGGCCTCAAGATTGGCCTAAGGCCTTAAATGACCAATAATTTCTGTATGGTGAAAGAATGTGATGCTAATGATTTTTAGATAAACTATCTTATTATAAAAAAGTGGAGAGCGAAAGTAAAATATTAATATAATTGTCACTAAAATTGCATAATTAGTAATACATTGTTAGTCTAAAATTGCTTTATCAGTAACAGCATTTATTTCTATTCCTATCAGTATCACTGACCTGTTGAACATCTATTTATATTCGCACAGAAACGTGTTTATTTATCTGCTAGCATGAATTCATGAGTCGATGTATCCTACGTGTATTATCTCTAATTTTTTTCCGGGTAGTAAAAGAAGGGAGGATGAGCGGATATTTTACGTAAGACGTAAGAAAAATTAAATAGATACAATGTCTTCTATTTGTCAACATACCATGTATGAAGTATAGAAAAAAGTTAATCTTTCAAGCGGATAAAAAATAAATAAATCTGAAATCGGAAACGTTATCTGGTTGACCACCGCTGTTCACTTTCTCTCATACGAAGGAGAGAACCCTTTGGCATCTCGCCCTCCACCCCTTTGCTGGAGAGTATACCAACCCCAGCCGTCTCACTCTCGCTCTCGATTCGCTCTCACTCTTGTAAACCCTCGCCATCCCCCTCGTTCCTTGCCCCCTTGAGAGCTTCCCTCGCTTTCTCTCGCGTTCATCGTTCCCAGAGTCTCTCGTACCTACTGCTCCTCTTCCTTGCCACATCTTTCACCCTCACGGTCGTGTAGAACCGGCTAGCTCACCCCTTGTCCTTTCTCGAGCCCTTACCAGCGGCCGTTGCTCGGAGAACGAGCTCGAGCAAGAGTGAGAGTGGTCTCTGGACCTTGGTCCAGCTTGGCTGCATCGACCCTCTCACCCCCTTCTTTCGCCGCGACTCCTCGAACACCAAACCTCTTGCGTACACCAACCTTAGCGTGTGTATAGCAACCCCTACGACCTCCTCCCCCTCCCCTTCTCCTCCTCCTCCTCCTCCTCCTCCTCCTCCTCCTCCTTCTCATCCTGCTTCTCCTCACTGAGCGCCTCTCTGACACCAACATCCACGTCACCGCACCCTAATCCCCCATCTCGAAAATACATCTAGCTCTCGCTCATCCCCTCCCCTTGGGCCCTCCCTCACACGTCGTATCGATTGGCCGGCGGCTCGTCAGGGAGCGCCACCATTTTACCGGACCACGCACCGGAAGTCCACCATCTTCGGCAGCATTGAACATATTCACGAAACGAGCTTTCTCGTATGAATTTCTTTTGAGGATGACCACGAGTTTCGAGAAAACTCGCGTCTAGTAATCTCAACCATGTGTCTCACCTATATGTACAAAGTTTGGAAGTATGTTTTTTCGAGTAAGATCCTGATTAAAGAGTAGAATGTCGATTTAGAAACATTTCCCTCAATCTTGTGAGCCAAAGAAACGATATATCAGTACTCCTTTCACACCTAGCAAAATATATTCATATCATGGTTTAGAAGGAAGCACATTTCCAAAGATTGCTCAAGCTCGTTTGATCAAGATATCCAAAGTCATCCATAGATGTGGCCTAGAATGAATGCCGATGAAGTGTCACGAGACTAACAAATACGCCAATTATTCTTCATTCCTTAAGGATCTATTGGCTCTTTGAGAACAATTATGTGCCCTTCCTACTTGTTATCATCTTTGGTCTCGCCCTCTTCTATTCCCTTTTGCTCTACATCACGAAAGGGTACGAAGAAAATTGTGGGTAACTCCACCGCTTTTGGAATATAGTACAATTTTCGAGGAAACGTCTGCGATTGTCTCTCGCGAGACCTATCTGCGAAGAAATTCCACGTTGAAGTATGTACGAAAGAATTCCAGTGAGAACGTAGACCGAGTTGAGGTAGGATACTTGAAAAGGAAGAAAAGAAAAACTTGAAGTTCAACAGTTCGCGGTAAAGGATTTTCGACTATGAATAAGTGGAGATCCACGAGACGCGAAAGTAAAAAAAGTAATAAAAAACACTGTCATTTCCGAGTAAAAATTCGTGTCTCGTGGCTGGTGCTACCGAACGGTGAGAATCCAGCGTACACTGGTATTTCGCGAAGCGTTTAGCCCCCGCCGCATACAATTCCATCCACATAGCTAGCAGGCTGGATTTCAGCAACGGTTAAACACTGGTAAGAGAGGCGTCCCGAAGCCGATTAAAGGGCGCTCGCGACGCCGAATACGGCAAGAGGGCGAGAGGAAAAGGGAGGGTGAGTCTCGCATGACTCGGGCCAATTCGCCCCAATTGACGGAAATACCACCCACACCTGCAATCACCTTTATCGCAACACACGCGTCTGTTCCCAACATTTGTAAACGACTATTATAATACTTAACTAAGTTAGCGGAATGTCCAATCCGCGGTTGGCCAGTTCGTCCATTAGCTAAGGGGGATGATCCTCTTTCTCTTGTAAAATTTTGGTAAGTGGTAAGAACATTTTGCCCGTCAACTTATCTCAACATAATGGAAGTCATAAAAATTGTTCGTACAGACATTACATGAACAAACTCCATTGGCAAGATGTCAGTAAATTTTTATCGAGACTGTTAATTTAATAGTAATTAACGAGAAAATAATATAGTTATTTGCATGCTCGTATTTAAAGATTCGTTCATGTATAGTTGATTCGATTTAAAAAATTAGTCGGCAAGCGATAATTTATAGTATCTAATGAAGAACTGGTTGCATTTTTTCGACCGTGTGATATTGATCCAAACCTACGCCACACCTTACATATAAAATCTTTGAAGAAATGGAGGAGAAAATATAATATATGACTACAATCCCAATATCAAGGATTTCTCATTGAAGAAATCACAAGGATATATTTTCGATGGGGATATGCTCTACGAAAAATGAAAATGGTTTATCATAGCATAGTTTGTCAAAAACTACATGACGGTACACATGCATATGCTTTTTATTTTAACAACGAATTCGAGCACACCACCGAAGGTTTAAACTTCAAGACCCTTGGTTCAATAAAGGTTGACAAGTTTATACATTTTTTTCCATAACGAACGTTAGCGAACATAGCCATTTTTTATTTTACGACGAGTGATTGTACCTGCGTTGAAGAATTCAACGACTATATATGGTTGGTCGATGTGTCAGATTGAAAACGTGTTCCAAGGGACCTTACAATATCAAACCTTGACGCAAAATTCCTACTTTCGGAGCCGATTGATTTTTTTTACGACAGACGAGTTCCAAAAATCGTCTATTAATTTCAAATCAATAACGCAACGTGACGGGCGCTTAAATAAAAATATGAAATTTCGGTTTTCCCCTTCGGAAGGTCGCATAGTATTCCGCCGTATTACCCGCGAGGATACTTTGTGTCCATTTTTTTTATTACCAGATTCACTGTTATTTTATGGTTAAGTAACCTCTTATAGCGCTCGTGGTTCATTAGGAATGAAAATAAAGAAGCACGATTTGAACGAAGACGTGAAGATTGTGAACGCGTGCGCGAGGAACTTTATTCGGTCCGATCGGTATCGCCACGCTGGACGATTGGTGCCGACAGTAAAAAAGCAATTAGTACCCGACATATTTAATCGCGTCATAAAATCCCTATGCCGACTAGCTTCATCTTTCTTTCACCGTTTTCCCACAATATTTCGTACGCTATCTTTGTTTCACACTCTCAGATATATTTTATAAGTTATATCGCCGTATCTGCGTCTCACTCTTGTTGCCATCGCGCCATATCGTATTTTATCACGGGCGTTCTTTCGCTCTCTTAACGGGATCCCAATTTAACAGGCGATAAAGTTTGACCCGCTGGAATGAGCGAGACAGCGATATTGGACAAGATCAAAATGGAGAGAGAGAGGTCGAGGGAGAAGGAGAGACAAAGCAGGAAAAAAACAGAAAAGCGTAGGGAAGTATCTGGGGGTTCATTCGTTCAAGGTTCAAAGCAAAGGGTGATATACCATGCTGGGAAAAAAGAAAAGATAGAGGATTTCGGGTATTAGCGGCCCATTGATGGGAAACAAAAAGGTTATGACGAATTAGGGGTTACCCTCGTCCCTCGTCAGACGAAAAAAAAACCCCGCCACTTAACCTACCCCAACCATAAATATGTTCGGAGGTCATCAACCTACCCTCAAATGCCAATGTTACGAGCATCAAGTTTGTATCGAACAATTTCTAAGCTCTCATTTACGATTGCTCCCATTTTTTATTTACATATCGATCGCTTCTTTTCACCGTTGATAAATTTGGCTGTGTGTGCTCGTGTCATTCGATATCTGGACCGAATGAAGATACGAGAGCCTCCAAGAACATCGACAGTAACTTTCAAAGGTCCGGTAGAAGGTTGCGAATACAATGACTGTAGGAAAATCAGCGAAATGTTTACAGTGTTCCAATTTATATCAATCTCAATGAGCCTAGTGAAATGGAAAAGTCTGCGACAATCGGAACAATCTCGATGAACAAGCGATGATAAATTATCGCAACCACCGTTCCAGAGATTAATCTGTGCCGAAATATCGAAAAACGGTTCGTCATAGATTTTACGTAACGTATACCTTTATACCTTTGGCATACACTTTAGATCGGAGCCTAGATTATTATACTAGGAAGATCTTTCTATACTGACCGCCCGATAGGATCGTTCCATAACATATTGATCAGATACAAATTTATTATAAGTTTTCAGGCATTTTAGGACTCCTCATATTTGCCTCTTGTTTTATAACAGCCACCTTCGTTGCTCGTCTTTGTTACTCATGGCATATGTCCACCCTCATGCATCTATCCTTGTTGTGGAAAATGTAGAGAATTTAATCACGGGAATGTAAAACGCTTTGGGATAAATTCGAGAAAATATGGCAATTTTGACATATGACATTTAGCACAACCGTTGCAAATCATCAGTGTAATACTGAAAGGTTTTCCATGTGGCTGATTTTACGATTTTTATACTTTGTTGATAAGAACAGTTAAAATTGAACATACATGCCTGAACATTTTCCCTTACGAACATTGAGGCCGGGCATACCTGGCTTTTTCGCCGTGGTTAGGCGTAACTACAAAGGAGCAGTAGTTACGTATAATATTCTGCAGGGACTGTTGACCACACGGATATTCACTCAGTACCCTGACATCGAAATAATAGAATAAGAATATCAGCCGTCTGCGTGCCGACCGCATTTCTCGTCATCACCTGATGGTTTATCTTTCGTCTCTCAAGAACAAATCACATCTCGTTTACTCCAAAGCCCGAGACCCATCTCGCTCAAGTAGATCTCGAAAAAAAGAAAAAAAAACGATCTAACGTGACTGCCGCATAACGAAAAATCGTTCATCCGGAAAATAAATCAAAAGCAAGGTCGCCTTAGAAAAACAATATTGTCCAATTTGTATAAGAAAAAAAACTGGAAGTTAGATAAAATAAAATTCATATCGGTTCGTAATAAAAATTAAAAAAAAAATCTGATCTAGAAAAACTAATTGTTTGAAGGTATTACTTGGCAGCGGTCCCTTTAAGAAATATGGTTTCAGTAAAAAAAAATTACTTTCTCGTTGTTGTAATTCGATCTTTTCCGATTTAATGCCGCTAAATTTACATATAAGGAAATTTTATCAGGATATTGTCCAATGCGACGATCACAAAAGTCTTCTTTTTATCCACCGGGATGTAAAATCGGTAGCACGCCTTGATATTAATGGGTCTATTGATATCAGAAGGTCCCAGATATTCTTTATTTCACACCTTTTCTCTCTCTCTCTCTCTCTCTCTCTCTCTCTCTCCGCATCCCTCTTTCGTTTTCTCGCTTCCGTACGGGAAAGATGTTTGTAACGAACATCGCTAGTCACGAGCAGACGCGAATAGAAATATACATACCAAGAGTTTAGAGTTTATTCTGCCTCTGAGTGCGACCGAAGTCCACGTGAACTGAGGAAGTCTATGAGGTGGAGAGTCCGAGGGCCTTGCGGGTGGTGGTTGCCGTGAGCCGAAAGAGGGTTGATGATGGTTCGAGGGGTTGGTTTTCCCAAAGCGATAGCAAGGCACATTCCTTCTTCCTCTCTTACTTTCTCTCTCTCTCTCTCTCTCTCTCTCTCTCTCTCTCTCTCTCTCTCTCTCTCTCTCTCTCTCTTTCTCGCTCTCTCCCTCTCTCTCTCTCTACATCTCTATACTTGGGTCAACGTGACTTCAATACCGAACGCGACCAAACAACCCGAGAGACGAGCTTCTCTTGTATCAATACACCAAGGACGAAACGCGCTTTTCAATTGTACAGAAATAGTTGTACGCACCGCGAATTGAGTCTGCCAGCGAGCTAGATCTCTGGCTTTTCCCACTTTTTCTCCCTTGATAAAATCATCGATTGGTATACAGTATAACATTAATTAAATTATAACATTACGTATATGCGTAATCCCATAGCGAAAATTAAGTAAATTTCAAATATCTACCAAAAAAAGCGATTTTCATCAACTAAATATGTTCCATTTTGTTCAATGACTTGATGCTATCTCTCCACGAGCTTCATTATCCCTTTTTCATAGAAATCCTAAGATCTTGGGGGAAGGAAGTCATCCAAGTGGTTTTTGCGAACGTCCAGAGAACTGAAGGTTTTATTATTTAAACTGTCCTGTAGCGCCCGGAACAAGTGATAGTCTGAAGGTAGAAGATCCGGACTATACGAGGGGTGCACCAAAATGATCTACCCAAGCCGCAATAACTTTGGCCGGGTCATTAGAAAAACGTGTGGTCTAGCGTTATTATGGTGGAACATTGTGCCCTTTCTGTTCGCCAATTCGGGCTGCTTCTGATCAGTTGCTTGCCTTAATTTTGCCAGTTGTGAGGAGTACTTGGGCGGATCGATCGTTTTGTTAGGTGGCAGCAGGTCATAATAGACGATTCCTTTCCAATCCTACCAGATAGAAAGCATTACCTTCTTGGGGTATAATCCAGCCTTTGCAACCGTCTGGGCAGCCTCCTCGAGATTCAACCATGATTTTTTTTCTACTGACATAGTTGTAGACAATCAACTTTTCATCGCCGGTAATCATTCGCTTTAAAAATGGTTCTTTCTGATAGAGTTTGAGCAGCAAATCTCTAGCTGAAATTTGGTCCATTAAATGATTTTTGCTGAGTTCGTGCGGAACCAAAACATCCAGCTTGCTTACCGTTTCAAGTTTCCGTAAATGTCTCGGAACAGTTGATTGGCCAATGTTGAGGTCCGATCTCTGTAGTCGTCAAATGCCGTTCGGAGTCGATTAAAGTATTGATTTTATCGACATCAGTAGTGACTGGCCGACCGGAGCAAGGAGCATCTCGGAGATCAAAATCTCCACAACGAAATTTTGCAAAGTACTTCCGGCATACACTTTCACTTACAGCATTCTCTCCGTACACGGCACATATCTTCTTGTGAAATGGATCAAAAATCCACGTTCTTTCTTTCCATGTTTAAAATATAATTAAACTTCCTATACGTCACGGATCTCGATAGATACTTTTTTTAAACGTCGGCACAAGTTACCGCTTCCACTTAATATGTGACACTTTATATGCGTTGAAGCGTGTGGGAGCGGAGAATCAACTGTGAACGGCTTCTGTCGGAATTTCGCTACGGAATAATGCATAGAACCAATATAAAAATCATGCATATCATTCCCCAAATACACCACACCTGGTTCACTTTTCTTGTGTAAAAAAATGACTAACACTGCAAACCTATCGTAAATATTTGTCGCAATCGTCAGCTGGCAAGTTTTTTCAAACTCTCGACGATTCGACTCGAGTTAGTTTTATATTAATAATGTGTCATTTAATCTTCAATTTGAGTGACTTTGCTGGTTGCTTTGTGATCCAAATGTAGTTAGAATCAACAAGATAAATTAAATAATTCAGCTCGAGAGCAACCCATTTATTAGACATTGTTGGGCGAAGAGGCTCAAATGGGTTCGCAATAAAGTTATCGCGACGTCTTTTGGACGACCGTTGATTGAAACACTTCTATTTTCCGTTATAAGATCATATAAAAAAAATACAAAAACTGTTAGAAAAGCAGGAAACGAGGCAGGAAGAAAAGCGCCGAGTTGCTTTTCTCGTTGTTTTTACCTATACGCCATGAAACGCTCTTTCTCTGCTCCACTCGGAAACATCGAGAATCATGACGACGGGTATCCAATATAAGTTTCTTTCAGCATCTAGCTGATCTTTCGCGGATACCCGGCCGTGCTGTACACAGGATTCTTGCTTACTTGGCTCCACGACGAAGCTTTAAAAGTCGTGACAATAGAACAATATTCGAGGCAAAAGAGTGTATATATATATATTTACTAATAAAACCGATACGACCGTTTAGGCGCCTTGGGAATATGGGGAGAGGTATAGTAGAGCCATCGAGAGAATGTTCCTCGCGTGTGCTACACCGTAAATTCGTCTT
>OZ010718.1:13119580-13201905 GCA_963932345.1 Ophion ventricosus
AGTAGTGTATAAATTCGAATTGCAAATTGTGATTTTTATTTTTGCGAAATTATATCCCTCGAATGATGATACATGTTCGAATATCATTTGCACAATTACGGGTAGGACAATTATTCTCAAGTAGTGATCGCAATATTATTTTATGAAAGGATAAATATATTTCATGTATGAGTATAGTACTTGCACGTAATATTCCGATGCTCGCCAACCGCGGCAAATTATTTTACTGTGTTGTATTTCCTCTCTGCTCTCCTCTCTCTCTCTCTCTCTCTCTCTCTCTCTCTCTCTCTCTCTCGCTCTCTCTCTCTCCCTTTCTCAAGCTCCATAGGAGTAGTGAACGTACAACCCAACTCCTCTCAACGTTCCGTAAATTATATAGCTCCGCAAGCATCGACGAAGTTTCCGTGCTCGGCATAATTTCGTGACGTGAATTTCCTCGTGTCTCTAGCGGGGAACGCACCACATCGTGTTGTACGAGTGATCGCGTTGGTATCGTGGCGACAGAACGCTAATTATTATCATTTTGACATTCGGCCAGGGTGGAAGAAAAAAAATGTTACCATGTTCCAACGGTACATGTATACCGAGGCTTTTGTCACGAAAAGTTTCCTCGTCAAATTGCTGGTAAGCGCGCTCTCCTTCTTCGATCCTAATGACTACGGACACGCGGAGTTTCGTCGATTTCTATACATGCATATGTAAATATATCCGACTAATATATAAATTCAATGTGGTGTTGTCCGGTATCTTATCAAGCGAAACCATTCAACAGATTCAGTATGGTAAATATTGGAGGTACGTATAGGTAGGGGTAATCCGCAAGTAACAACTCGTTCTTATCGTGGAATAAAAGGTAGCTGTTATTCCGAGATTAGAGCTAATTGCCTGAGTCAGAAGAAAATATAAACTTCGAATTTATTTATAAAAATTCAGTAAGGAACTGTTCAGGGGTTTCTTTAGTGACAATACGCATCTTCTGGTCTTGATCTCATATTATCATCTATCTTAGTTAAATCGCCTCTTACATGGAACTTCTCTTAAGGGGGGAGATACTTTTACAAGACTAAAAAATGGATGATTTTGTGGAATTTTTTTGGAAGTGAAATAATTATTTCAGATTTTTGAAGCTTTAGCATTTATTAGGTTGTACTTTGATCTACCAATGCGTATTTTTTAAGCCCCAAAAATGTTTAAAATGGCTAAGATATCCCGCTGGCTTTGGAGCAAGTCGACTCGGGACTTCGAAAATGGCATACACTCTGGTGTTCGTTTTTTTCATCTGAAACCAATAGGGTTAAAGATTTTCATTGGAAACATTTATAGTTCGTCTGTAAGCCTAAAAAACAAGTAAAATTTTTTAAAAATTGGAAGAATTATACCATTTTTAAATAGACATTGCGATCTTTGATGAAATTTTTCTTCTATATTAATATGGAAAAGTACTTTTCTTGGCCGTTTTTTTTTTGGACATTTAGGCTTACAGACTAGGTAGTGATGTTGTTCAGTCATGTGTCAAATTTGGTTAAGATTGTTTGAATAGTCTTTACGTGAGGATGTATGCCAATTTATAAAATGTAGTTTTGAGTAAAATGCGTTTAAAGTTTGGTCACGGAAAAAGTCAATGATAACAATTACTTACTGGCTAATCAGCGATTCCGGGGCCTTATACCAAGCCTTCGGCTTCTTCGAAGAATTGGTTTTCTTCAGCCATTTGATATTTCCGTGCTTTTCGAGCCTCTTTGGTCGATAAGGAGCTGCGCCGCTCCTGTCGATGCACCCGTCGAGCGTCGGCGCTGTTGGCGTAATTTTTTCACTGAGTTCCAATTATTATATCCAATGCGAGAATGATTTTCAAAATCGATTTATATCCTTCGTTGAATAGTCCAGCCGCAAGATAGGATACAATTTCGACGACTTTCAGTCCAGAATTCAAGTGCTTCGGAGCCAAGATCCAGATCGTTGAGATGAAACTTTCATTGGCATTTTGAGTATTTTGAGTATGTTCAAAAATAACCGTGAACGCATTTGGAAACAGTAGAGTATAAAAGATAGGTAGCCCCGTCGGTAACGGACGACTATGCATGCAGCGTCCTCACACTTCGGGAAGTTGTGTCACGTTTGTGACTATAACTTCCAAACGGCTTCAAATTTTGGTTTAAACTTTTGGTACGATATTTTTAAGACATTGGACTATCGTTTCATGGAAAAAAATCCATTTTTTGCAAGTTTTAAAGGTATCTCCCCTCTTGAGGAATTACTTTCACGAACCCGAATATTTAACAATTAACTGATTTTCGTCTACAATTAGGTAAAAAAAAATAGTATAAAATATGTACAATTAAGTAAAAACATAAAACATATTTTTACTGGTAAAATTTTAGGCCAAGTTGACGAATTTTTAACAAAAAATCACGATTTAAAAAATCGTCCAATTTATGCAGCACTGTATGAAGATGGCAGGCTGACCACATTTCTATTTGATAATTCATGTGATCAATGACTCTAGATGCTGATATAAACTACTCTAAGCATGTAAAAGTTCCGAAGATTACGTAACGAGAACAAAATCAGTGGGTCACTGAATATAAAAAAAAATGGCGGAGTTTCGCGAGGTCGATCGGACCCCAGACGTTTTTCGATCCTTGTATTTCGATAAATATGCATTTTTTTTGTTGTAGAGACGTTTTTTGTAGTCAATGGTCTTTATTTTATAGCCCAACACTTATTTTTTAAGGAAAACAAAAATTACGTGCCCAAGCATTCCTTCAAAGTGGGAGATGCGTAATGAAAAAAAAGTACTTACACGAAAAACACTAGAGTCAAAACGACCCAGTGTCCAGTCAAAGAGTTAATGATGAAACTTAGAAAAATGTAACTAGGAGAAGAATTTTCGTAACCGCGACTTCTCAGAAAACATGCAAAAATGTCTAAATCTACAAAATGCATGCGAAATTTGTCATTCCCTGTTTATTGTTACGTATTGATTGTAACTTATTTTTATTAAGCATCACTATAATCTCCCTCATGATTCAAAAGGGCCTTTGCTTATGCGCCCACAAAATACGGCCCTCCGCGGAAGGAATACCTTAACCCTTCGTGGTGACACTTCCAAATTCAATCGCGGTGCTCACACATGGGTCGATTCTACCCAGTCAGTATTCAAAAAAGTATTGTGACCAAGCTATTCGTCCGAAGTGGTTCACAAAATTACAGAATATGCTTTGAACTTTCTAGATGATGTAGGAAAAATTTATCTATAAGAAATAAAATGGCGACATGTTCAAAAAAAATCATAAAGAGGTGAAAACACAACAAAGACACTTTTCGCTCAAAAAATCATAGTTTCGTGAATTTTCAACATTTTTACCTAAAATTGAGACGTGATACTCCTTAGATATACTACTTCTGGGAAAAAATAGTAGCATAGTACGCGTTCCAAAAAAGGTATTTATTCCGACATGTGAAGAGGGTAAATTTTATGGTATGAGGATACTGCAAACTCCAGGTAAGATGGTAAATACAGTCTCATTCGAAGCCGGGAACTATTATATATTTACGCCAAAAATTGATCGACGTTTCGATTCTACCCAGTGTGACCACGAAGGGTTAAAAAAAAGTTCGGATTTTTCGTGCACAAAGTCACCGGCTAAAACTCGAACTTTTCATACATATATTTTTCTAGGTATGCGTATGTCATAAATACGTAGTTTTTCCTAAAAGTTCTTCAATTCGTCGGACCATTACTATGAAATTATATTTCAAGGCAATGGAATGAATGAGGGATAACGCGATTAAAAATATCAGCATTAATCAACTTGAAAATGAACATGCGCGTGGTACGTTGTACCTGGTTAACATTGGATTGGTTCGTTACTACAATCAACGCTAATCGGATTTCCAAAACATGTCATCCAAAATGAAAATTCTTGCAAAAATAATTTCACTGGTAGGGTTAATGATAGGATTCGTGGCGAAGGTATGACATTTCAAATGTATGATCAACCTATCGAGCCCGTTTCATCTTTGCCCGCCCCTTTACGATTGATACGGATCCTTGATAATTGAGAATGTTATTTCAGTGATATTGAAATTAAATTAACTGAGGCTATGGATATTACATTTTTATTTAACAGTATGTTGATGGCTTTTACACGACACGTGAATTTTCTGAGTTCAAGACAAAAGTTAAGTCATACTAATAGCATCGTTCAGTTGATTAATCTATTCTTCAAAAACCCGGGAGACATGAAACAGTTCCACAATTGATCACCGAATATCCAAGAGCCATTTTCCAGATTTACAAAAATAAAAATAAAACATAGGCATTTATATATAAGCAATTTTATTACAAAAAGGATTGCACGAAAAGCCTCCTCCTGTTATTAATGACCTAAATCATTTTAAAATAAGTTCGATCTCAGAGAATTTTACAAGAAATCACAAGAACACCAACTACGCTCATTCAACATGCTCTAGTAAAGGTTTAACATTTTGTAAATATTCTTCCGACCCAAAAAGTCTCGTATTTCCCATACACTCGCCCAATAAAATAATATCTGTGCTCTGAAAATTCGAGAATATTACAGGATCATTAAATGATCCTACTTTTCAAACTTCGTAAGTTTATTTCTGTCTTTTTGCAATGGAACATTGCAAAAGAAATCCTAGCGAACTACTTTGCTTAAAAATTTCTTCATAATTTACAGTCCCGGATAATAAAAAATAATTATGAATAGATATCACCGTTTAAGCAGCATCGCACGTGACATCGTCCTTTTTGAAAATTCCAAACCACAGTGGTGGCTAAAGAATCGCGACTATCCTGAAATAATATTATGTGTATCCTTCCAGAATATTTACGAACTTATTGTTAGCGGAGGGAAGTTTTCGATAATGTTGGCGTCGCGAGGGTAGTCATGGCCCCGTCCGTGAGAATATGAAATGCGGGGGTGCTCGTTTGGAGCACGCCAGTCCTTCCGCAGACGTGACTCGAAGCACAAGCACATAGCTTTGTATTTTTTTTGTTTTATCATTCTTCGGCGAGTGAGGAATTATACGGGTGGGCAATAAGCGATAAAGTGATGAATCGATCGCAGTATCAATTCTTAACGATTAGCGTTGTCATAAATGTACAATAAATCTCTACCAGAATACAAAAATGTCCTGATAAAAAAAAATAGTATTAACCTAAACAGTTAGTTCACGGAAATTTTATCGATTCGAGTGATTTCTTCGAAGTAAATGGACACCTTCGAAATAAATATTTATACTTGTTTTTATAAGCTAATCGTGCAATGTACAAGCCTATAGTCGTCTAGAGAAAGGAACAAAAATAAAAAGAACAATTTTTTTTCTGTTCCCGTGTCCGTGAAGATTTTGGCGAAGGTCCGCCTGGCGCCGTCGAGCGAGATTAAATAAATTAAAGTCGATTAAGCGCGGAGCCTTCCTTTCTATATGGCTCTCGGCCTGAAACGTAACAAAGGCTGTGCGCGCACGAATGAAATGGGATCGAGTGAGAAAAGGCGAACGATTATCGAGACAAATCGAGGTTGCGTAAGCGCCCCTCCGTCTCGGAGATTTTTTTTTAAATAAAATAACGGCACACCTGATTCCGCGCATACATCGGTGAGCGCGGGTGTATAGAGAGAAGAAAGAGAAACAACGAAGTCGGTTCGCAACTGAGAAATTTACTATACACGATAAACGAGATGTGAAGCTGATCGAATTCGCTACATTTTCGAACAGGTATTTTGTTGCATAAAATATATCAAAATGATCAGCTTCACATGGTTTAACGGGTATATATGTCGAGGCGTATAGACAACACGCGCGCACTACGCGATACGGAAAGGGTCGCTGCGTGTGTATGTGTGTGTGTGTGTATGACGGAAGACGCGGCAAAAGGCCGCCGGCCATCCGCAAAACTCTATCTATATAGCGTGTGGGAGACTCTACCGATCCTTCAAATCTTTCAGATTTCGAAGAAATTCGTTTTTTTTCGTAAATCTATTTACGCACATATTTATCTCACTTTTTATTTATCCATTTTTGCTTCCCCATGGTGGGGGCTTTGCTTTAGTCAAAATGTTTTTTTTTTTTTCAGTTTTTAATGGAAATGTATTTAGAGTTTTTCACAACGTTGAAAAATAAGATTTAGAATGAATATACACCAGGCACAAAAATTAAAGAATACGAAAAAATTTCTTAATTTTTAGGTGATTTTCAGAAGGCTATAACTTGGCGAAAAATGGTCGTAGAGCAATAAGAAGAAAACAAAGTCAAGTTTGGAGTCTCTAGTTTTGATATCAGGAGATCAAATATTTTTATCACTAACCGTTTCTGAGCAAGCTTAAAGAGATCAATGGAAAAAAAAATTCAAAATTTTTGCCTGTCTTTCAAGAGGTCCACGGGCTTGAATACATTTTTTTCAGCATTGTCACCTTGAAGCTCGTTTAGCTTGATTCTTCCTTTTTAATTTGAGCGGTTCATGAGCATTGTACGATAATTTTTCGCTGATTTATCGCCGTTCAAAGCAAAAAAGACCTTTTTCACTTTGATAATTCATTACTCGGGAACTAATGATCGGGCAAAAAATGAAAGGAGGGTTTTGAAAACTTTAAAGTATCCTCTATAAGGTGTAATTATTGTTTTTTGATAAACATTTTTTTTTCGATGCAAGAACCTAGATTTAAAAAAAGGTAAAAAATGCCGTTTTTTTAGCCCCGTAATTTGCACTTTTTTTAGGCATCTTGTGAAATACTTAGAGAAGATATTTTGTGACTAAATTTTGCAAAAATCATCTGGAGGGTTAAAATATTTAAAAAACTGTTTTCACAATGTATATCTTCCAAAAATGTTAAAACCGCACCTTTTTTGCATATAAATAAAGTATTATTTTAGAAATAGCATAATTTGATAACGCGGAAAACGGTATAAGGATGAAATTTTTTTTTTTTTTAATAAAACATTTTCCCAGTGTAACTATCTCCAAAATTGAGATACTTCAATAATTGTTCCCATTGAGTAAAATATTACAGGAGGTATGTCGCGATTCAATTTAGCAGGAATTGACCAAAAGACATATTTTTCAAGTGCGTTTGAACTTTTTTACATGATGTGAAATTGAAAGGAAGAAATAACAGAGAAATCGTTTCGAATGAAAAAGTTTTGTTAAATTTTATTGTGCAAAATAAAATGGTACAAGTTAAAAGCTCGCAAATTGCTTCGGCAATAATTGTTTTGGTTGCTAAAGCTGCCCATATGAGCAAATTTGCTCCTTTCTTTCAGTTCGCGTTTACTTATCGAGATAGGTTTACGTATAAAAAAAAACGAACTTATGGTCGGCTTCAACAGCGAAATCAATAAATAAGAAAGTAATGTGCAAGTTTGATTGTATTCACCCGCGCAGGATAGTCGCTTTTCGTGCAAGTACACATACCGAGTCGTGAGAATGCTTGGAAGAGTGATAAAAAGTGATTAGAGTTTTTATACATTTTTGTAAATCCATCAGGAATATCATCGTCTTTGTGGTACCATTGCTTTGCCATTGATGACCCGAGAGACACATACAAATCTGGCGCTAGCATCTTTCCAACAATTGATTGGCAGGATCGCCAATTTATGGCCAATTATCGTAGAGCGCGTTTCGGGGAATGGCGAATCAAATTATAAGCATCAGACCTTTTCTACAGCAAAATCGGACACGCGAGAGAGAAACGGATATAAGGAAAGCGGGACCGTGAAAGAAAGAGAGAAAGAGAATCTCGAACAACGAAATCTCGGACATTGAGCTCGCGGTGTCCGTTTTTTTTTTCTTGACAGTCGAGTTTTGATTTACACATCTTCGAAGAAGCCAGAGTTGATTCTGCTCCGGAGGTATTTTTTGTGCTCATAATACTGCCTCGATTCGCTTTTGTTTCGTCTGTAGTCGAGATTCTTTCGGTTTTTAATTTAAAGTAAAAATGCGATGATACGATATGCCTTTTGTATAAACTGGGTTACAAGGGAGTGCGTTCAGAAAAAAAAATGCAAAAGTTAATAAAAGCTCGAGGTCAAGGTCCCTATTATTCTCTGTCTGTCTCTCTTTCCCTCCCTTTCTTCGTCGCTCTGTCTCTGAATCGATTTCACGTGTTCCTTGCTTTCGACAATCATCTGTGCTCGCTCAATTATTGTCGACGTGTCAAGGCGGTCACGCCGCCCGTCGTGACGTTACATGACGGATCGATGCATCATTCGCAAAGCAACACGAATGACGTTCCATCCCCTTGTCGTACGCACACACCCACTGGCGTGTAAGTTCCTGCGGTTAGAGACGCACATTTTTAGCACGGAATATCGTTTACACATTTTCATCAGCTGTTTTTGACAGATGCAATATGATCGCCCTCGTGGGAAAGATAAGTGTCCGAAAAATCTTGTGACATATGGCACTTGTGGGAACTTCGGTATAAGGGAAATGTGTATCAAGTATATTTGGATAACATGTAAGGAACACTGACTGTGTAACACCACAGTTCATCCCGTGCAGGATCTGTCATGTCGTAGGGATCCAAGTGGATTGGCATACTTGTCCCCACTTCCTGATAGAGATCCAATAGGTCATCACATTCGATCCCTGAACTAAAACGTGACGCTCGTTCATTGGATTATAATCGGGATTTCCCATTGGAATCCAATTTGAATCCTAAAGAATTCCTGCGTTATCGAACACAATCCATTGATTGATGGATCCCATCGTATGCTGTACATTTAATTTTCTAAACAATATATATAGATTTACAAAGTGAGTGTATCTTACAAGTTGATTTGTTTGTTATTTATTTCCCTTCACTTTGACATAATATCAGTACATACGTATATGGTCTTTTTGACATATTTTCGATTGGAACACGGTAAGAATTCTCAAACGGCGTTCATCGGGGAAAAGTGCGAAATCCGAATGGATCCAAATGAGGACTCCCCTTGTGCGGTGTCCCTAACAAATCCCTATATAGATGTGGATGCATCTTCAGACTACCCACCAAATTGGTACACGGGATCACGAGAGGATATTTTGTTCGGGAGATCCAACAAATTCCGTTTGAGAATTTCAAATAAAAAAATTGTCAATCGACGTAAATCGGGAAACAGTGCGAAATCCACTTGGATTCCAATGTGGGCTCCCTATGTGTGGCGTCCCTATCAAATCCTTATAGGGATGTGTTAGGATCTGGGGATTCCCCAACAAATTTCTGCATGGAATAGTCCATAGAGAATGCGATACTTAGTTTTGCGATGTACAGTGGGTAAAAAAAGCATTTGTACACCACGTGTTTTTCAAATTATCCTGCAAAAAAAATACTTTAGCATTTTTTTTTCAAAGAAAAATGCTAAGGTATAAATTAAGTATTTTTTTGCGCAGGATAATTTAAAAAACACGCAGTGTACAAATATTTTTTTTTACCCACTGTATATACATCCCAGAAGTATTTTTTTATAGAATTCGCATATACTCGCATATATTTCGCATGTGAAAATAAAGCGTCATATCCATCTCCGTTTGCGGTTTTTATTTTGGCTTCTACTCCGTGTATTTAAAAACTAGAAATGTCATAAGAATATAATTGCAATGAAGAAGCTGACTCCTTTTGTTGCGTGGAAAACAATCGTTATGAAAATATTGCGTCTCGAAGTTTTACGATTAGGGTAATTTCGTTTAATTTTTTCCCAAGAATAGACAAACCTTCCATCATTTTAAGGTGACAGAAATCGATGCGTATCTGGTCGGAAGAATCAAATAGCCAATGAGAAACAGCGAGTCCGCTCCAATGACTCCTTTGTTTATTCTACCGTGTGATACTTAAATCGCCCGTCAGGCCACAGAGAGAGAGAGAGAGAGAGAGAGAGAGAGAGAGAGAGAGAGAGCCAGCACTGCTGTTGTTTTGAGCGGCGACCAAATGATTCGATCAAAAATAATATGTGTCATAAAAAACCGGCCATTTAATCCCCCAACGAGGATATACAGAGTAGCGTGGTTCGACCGTGGGTCTGGTGTGCAATAAGGATTTAAGTGCTCGATACCCGATATATCATTTGATGATGTAAGCATTACAACGCACAATGTACTATGCGAATTCAGCTGCAGCTAGAGGTAAATCTGTGATACACATTGCAATGTGTTATAGAGTATGAGGCAGACACGTACCAGGTTAACGTGATCATTGTGACATACATGTGTACAAAATACATCGCGTTGCCTTGCGCGGCCAGAATGGCAGGTTGAGGAGTAAACCAGATTTTCATCTGGTTTACTCCTTCGCGCTTGTATGATCACCGTCTGCCAAAATAGGTAGCGCTTTGAAATTTGATAGTTTCATTGGCCCGGGTATTTCGCGGTTTATCTCCCAAGAATCTATTGACTTCTCTCCATCCATCAGCCATCATCTCCAATCTCTTTGTTAACAGGAAGTCAGCTGTACGTTCTTAAATGACAACGTCTGCTCATAATTCACTCATGCGACTCTGCATCAAACAAAGCAACAATTCGCTATTATTCGATATTAATTCGGTTGATTCAAGTATTTAAAAAAACAGACGTACACATACACACACTTCCACGCATAACTGATAAATCAACCAAAGATTCATGCCGGTGGGTCCTATTCTGATTAAATCCGTCATTACCTCTTCGTTAATTCTTCCATGTATTTAGAGGTTTGGAACAGCGGGCGTGTGAATCAGGGAGACGGATGTAAGCGTTGACGGGCGTGCGTGTGTTTCAACGTTTGCAGGTATGGGAAAGACCTCAGACTTGACTAGCCGGAGCCCGCGGCAAGTAGCTGACAACTATGTGAACGCGAACTAATCTATCCCACACCTCTCGATGTGGGGCGCTCAACGAGAGAATAAAAATTCAAAACAGCCCGTTAAGCAACGCTTGAACGACGTTCCGAACCCCGCAGGCTGCCGCACCACCCTGTCATGATCTCTGCGGGATCGAAATCTCGTTTCGTCCAATCCTATACGCACATAGCTGCTTCTCCTACGCAGAAATCCTGAAAGTTCTCGCGACCCTCCTTTGCGAACGACTGTAGGCTACCTCGTTGCCAGAAGACTCGAGTGTCGAAGAAAGTTCCGGGCCAATGAATTCGTCCTTTTATCATAAAGACAGTAGAAATATCGATGTTGCGTCACAAAACGTTATGTTCGGCAGATAAATCAAAGAATGCCTTTTACATACGAGTTCTTTATCTTTTTTCCCTCGTGTATTCCTAATTTGTTCTCTCTATTCGTATAATTTCGCCTCCTTCATCCATGTTGAATTTCGCGTTTGTCCTTCAGTGATAATACAAACTTAGTAAGAACGATTTTGAATAAGATGAAATATGTGGGACCACCGAAAATTGTATAGGCGTCAATTGATCGAACAAATTGGAATGCTTTCTGGAAAATGATAGCTCGCTCGCTAATGGTTACGTCTATATATCTGAGTATACGTGATGATCAGCCAGAATGGACGGTTTTGATTTGGGGAACTCGCTTGAATCACTAGACCAAAAACAATCAGGTAAAACATATTGAAAAGTGCATTCGACAACCTTGGGCTATGGATCGTTAATCATGATAGAAGGTCAGGCTGACGAAGAAAACCGACTCGGACAAAGAACATCAAGACTATAAGGCCGACTTGATTGACACTGTGGCTGGCTACAGGAGGAGACGTCTCCTGGTGGAGGAGGTGCCGGGACTTTATATTCGCCGCCTCACTCTCGAGGATCCCCGAAGCCCAGTACGGGAGAAAGAGCCTACAGATTCAAGGTCACCGTCGCCACGTCATATCTGCCATCCGCGGAGTGCTCACGATCGCCGAGGGCGAGGATCATCAAGGTAATTACATTATACCACTTGACTGTATGAACGGTGCTCGCTGTAAAGTTGACATTATTTGCCTTGTGGAACTCAAAACGTCAATGATATTCGAACGTTGAGTATTGGGCACCCTGCAAAGACAAACCAATAGCCAATTATTTGATCCACCTATGTATCTGCGTTCTGCAGCCACAAATGTAGTTTTACTCAATTTTTATAGACTTGTCGTCTGATTTTGCAATTGGATATTAATACCAAAGTATTTGCAGAGGTGAGACATCTGAGAAAACAGCACTCCAATCTTAATACGCTGCTTCTGGTGGTTCAATACTACAATTTTTCCTCTCAACATTCATTCCTTTCCATTAGTCTACTTCTTGCATTTGCAATTAACGCCAACGAACTTTCAGGCTTGGATTTCAATTTTTGTGAAACTTCTTTCCCTCTCCCTTCTGTCCTACACTTTTCGAAGCCTTCATTGCTGCCTTTCTTGATTTGCTTTTTAAGCTTATGCCAGGAGAACTCACCTGCAATCATACTCCGTAAACCAATGCTTCCGCAGTCGAATGCTTTTTTGGCTCCTTTGCTCACTGAAGGCACTTGAGCCGTGCACGCTTCAAAGAACGTGAAAATTGTTATTAACTTCATTGTGACACGAGCCTCGGAGGTTCTTAGCGAGAACAACAAAGATAGACAGAGCCCCTAAGAACACATTGAAACGTCTCGATATCGGCCCCGGTGTAGCGCCAATGTGCAGCATTTTACAAGCGTTTTACGACTTGCTTGCTACGAGATTTGCTTTTTTTCTTCTTTTTACTCCTGTTGATCTTAAAAGAAAAGAATCCGTCCTCAGCACGCCGACTCTTCGCACGAATTCAATTTGTTGCTCTTTTCGCAGTTCCACGAACGAATTGAGCTCGCGAGAAACGAGCAGAACAAACTGGTAATGGAGCCCATAGCGTGCGTGTGAGTGACTGTTCGTGTTTGAGTATATCTTCGTGCATGTGTAAATTGTGAAAACGTGTCTTAGCAACGGCCCAATGGCCAATTGGTCGATAACGAAATTTTTACTTATCAACGTGTTAAATTCCATCAAACATCCCTTGAATAATAAAAAAAACTCCAACTTTTTCTTTCTGTAATGCTTCCCTGAAATTGACATGATATTCTGCAATGTTTTCTTTCATCAAATATGTCTGCTCAAGCTGTTATTTTCACACGAATCGGTGTGTTGTTTCGGCTCAAAGTCACTGAGTAAAACCAGTGCACCACTATCATGCAGTTACAGATCGTGGCTGGAAAGAGTTAGGAACGAAAGACCAGCCTATCTGACTATAACTTCGTTGGAACTGCCGGAATCGCCAATTCCATTGATTGAGTCTCAGGCAAGCGCTCGTTTACGTGCCGCCGAGGAATTTCCTCGGGACAATTCCGGCAGGGACATAATTCTGGACGAATTTCTGGAGAAGGTATCCCGAATAGGACGTGATAAAAATACAGATTTAAATGGTGCACGTTCGTACAGAACCAGCGATACTTCGAGAGGCGCAATGACAAAACGTAAAGGGGTTCATGGCGATTTCGCAGAAAACCAATGTAACGGAGAGCTTGCGAGTCTCGAAGAATGCACGAAAAACATTGCCGAAGGTATAGTTACTATTATTTTTTCGAGTTTTTAGAACTAACGACTCACGCGACTTTAAAAAAATCACAAAATTTCATAACTGAATTGCTAAATTAAACGACGTATGTAAAAATCGTGGGTGCCGATGAAAAAAGGAATCACATACAAATAATTCATTCGACATCGATTTCCATTATTTTTCGTGGGATGAATTATGAGACACAATCGTGATTTACCAAAAAAATTGGTAATAATAATTGAAAGTCAAGATTAAAGCAGTAAAATCCGTG
Organism: Ophion ventricosus; assembly: GCA_963932345.1. Lineage (NCBI taxonomy): Eukaryota > Metazoa > Arthropoda > Insecta > Hymenoptera > Ichneumonidae > Ophion > Ophion ventricosus. The sequence goes on from OZ010718.1 coordinate 13,133,342, forward strand.
CCACTTGTCGAACAGCTCCAAGACTAGCATATAATTCGTTCCTTTTATGAAACTGCAGGTCTAACCTCTGATAAACTGCAAAATAATACGAATTCCGAAACATACCCGAAAATCGTTGTAGTAATGATAAGTTTGTTTTTTTTTCCATTTCTTTAAATCTCTTTTTACCTAAATTATCAGTTATATAATTCGTTCCAAACTCAAATGCCAAGCGTCGATCGCTCACGTGATTCCCCAGTCATGCATACGTTCTATACAAATAGGCTGGATTTGCTGTGTACTCGCGTACAACATTCATTACAATGATGGCAGACCCATTATGTTTGCGAGTACGGTGATCCATAAACTGTACTGTGAGGCACTTACCGTATATATCAGTATCCCAGAATGCGCAAGCTAGGTTTGCACACTTCGCACCAAAGTCGGTCGGGGTTGCGTGCGTTTAGGCGCAGGTGTCCCTATACCTGACGGATTGAAGTATCACAAAATGAAACCCGGTGCTCGTAAATACATTATATTCACGATTGCGGTAGTCGTTTTTATGTACGGCGGGCTGTGGCAAACATGCAAAAATTATTACCATCTGGTAACATTAGTTGAAACCTTAATTGACATTTGTGCAACAGCACCATATAAGAAAGATTACAATAGCAACTTATTCGAATAGCAATGTTTACTCATTCCCACATTTGCCAGGAGCCCACATTCACGACCGGGATGCCCTTTACGACTGGAAGTGTTAATCGAATGTAGTTTCAGGTCCGTCGGGTCATAACATTCGTCCAAGCAGGAGACAACCAGACGCTTTCAAGGACTGCATCTGTTCCGAAATTTCGGAGAATCTTCGGGTTAACATACGCGAAAAGACCGAGGTCAATCGTAGCTCACGTAGTCCCAGCCCGGAAGTGACTCACACCATCAGAATTGCCATGAAATACCATGGTAAGTCTGAACACAACAGGCCAATTCGAAGTGGCGAGTGTGCTAATACGAGGAAGCGAGACGACAATCGAGATGCAACGGAGATGAATGGAAAGGATGAAAAACACTCGGGCAACAAAAACTTCCGGTTCAGAGAAGACGGCTGTTGTCCCGGTGTCAATCTGGCATTGGACTTCACTCTTAACTGCAACAGCGTTCAATTGACATCACGAGAAATCAACCTCAGAACTGGATCTACCGCGATACCGAAGAATGACCAGATTGTCGAATGAAAATTCATTAGTATATTCGTATCAACGAGACTCTCCGATGTCGTTACAAATACGGAGGACTATCGTGACATTACGTCATTATCGAGTAATTGGAAAACAAATTTCTAGTGAGATTAGAATCAAGACTTAAAAAAATAATTCCAGGTCATTAATCAGTTTAGGAATACATCTCAAGTTAATATCTAAGGAAGCTGTACTGAGAATCGCCACTACGAAATTAAAATACCATTACATTGTGACGAGTGTATATGCTGTACGGGAAAACGCGTCATCGTGTTGTTTCGTCCATCAGAACATATGTGGTATCACACTGAGAAAAATGTATGGTGTTTTCGACCATACTTTAACCATATTTTATATTTCCATGAGGAGATAATAATAGTTTATAGCCATCGTTACTGCTGCAAACGTAGTACAGCTTATTGATATTTTAGCAATTGCATAAATTATGCACATATGTTAACCGCAACCACCAATCTTACAAGCATACGTTGATTGTTGAATGCTATATGATATAGTAGGTTTTCATAAAATGGATATGCCCTTACACTATCAAAAATTAACTCCCCCAAGATCCTAATAGCGAACAAGACTAAAATATATATATATAGCTTGAAAAAAATGTTGTTTGTGATTTGCGACGATGTTTATAGTGATTTGTGCCATACAAGTACAGTAGGTGAAGTATAAGAAGAATCGTTAAACTAATATCCTATTTTTGCAATGCAAGAAATATACTATGTAACAGTTTGTGAAAAACGCGTACTTAAAACTGCTAAGCCGTGCTTGTTCCAGCTGCAGATGACGTCTTCGCTATAAGTAAACATTACCCCAATTCCGTTTCGAATAGTCACTTTTCATAAGGTCTTATAGCAAATTATACTCGACATATGTTAACCATATAAATTGTACAAACGTAAATACAATAGTAGAAGTTTGACCTGAACAAAAAACCTTACGTTAATATAATACAACATTAGTTTTTATGCGCTGATTTTCTGATAGCATTGAATTAACCATATCTATATTGTCAAACGTTTTACAATAGTTAATAATTATTTCGGGGATAATAGATAGTCTAACAGGCCACCCAGATCGCATGTTTAGATATACTGTTCGTTTATAGTTGTATCAACCATATTATGATTGCGTGGTCAATGAGCTACATAGTATTTTACTATTCCCTCTTTTACCATGGGCGTTTGTTGTAAAATAAGACTTTTGTCTCTGTGCAAGGATACAATGTTGAGATGATACTTCATCAATTTCGTATACCAAGCTGGTGACGAGCCAACCAAATATCATTCCTGCCTCTCAATCCTTTTTGACAACGGGCGATCTTTGATACCAAATCCCTTGTACGATACAAAACACAAGACAATGTGGAGGCTGAATCGAAATAGCAATTTCGTTTGGATTCAAGCGTCATCACGAGGATAGATGCATCGCGGTTGCCTCTATTAATTAACTTCTGTGATAAATGGCAAGGCCCACTCTCGTTCGTTAGCCTCAGCGATGCGGACAAAAGTGCCGTCAGGCATTTTGCGCCGCGGTAGCAGCGATCCAGAGAAATATCGGTCCACACTCGTGTATCCTTACTGGTTTGCTCAAATGTGTGAGTGTCTATAACGTGGCCCGGTACAACGAGAGATCTCAACACCATCAGCGTCGCGACTAGGCGGTAGTGGCGGACGCGATGCAGAAAGGACCAAAGACGAACTTGGCGGGTTTCGGGTCTTCCCTCCCGCCCTCTCGTCCTCACTGTTTCTTCGGCCTTTTCCTTTGCTCCTCGTTCGTCCCAACTCTTCTCCACTCTTTCGCCTGCTCTTGTCGCATTTTTATTTTGTCTGTGCCCCGGTATATGGTCGACGTTCGCTCTCCGCTGCTCCTACCGCCTCCTATTCCAATATGCCTTCGCGACGATGCTGCCGCTGCTCCCGGACCAGCTCTAAGGGCAAAAATGGTTCATGGTCAACTTTCGCAAAACGATGCGATTCCGCAGCCGCTCTTGATGCAATGTAGTTTCAGGCGAGGCAGGAACAACGCGAAATAACTCAACACCTTGCTTTCCGAAATTTTATTCCGTGCATATATTATTTATTCATTGGTGTAGCCAAGAGGACTGGGGTGGGCACACTTCGTCCCAGAAAAAAGTCGATCCAAATTAATTAAATACGAATAAACGATTAATTTTATTTAAGTTTCATACGAGCAGGCATAAATAAATAATTTTATGAAACTTGAACTATTGCCTTTGCAGTTTAATTTCATAATTTGTATAGAAAGTAACTATTCTATTGCGTAAATTAAATAGATATTCAATTTTCACAATTAAGTCAACTGTGGGCAAGAGCAATAATTGAAATTTGCCCGGCGATAAACCACCAGAAAAATACTGGAAGATTGACGTTTACTATCGAGTAGAGGATAATATCATTGTAAATCTAAAACGTCGATTTGAGAACCTACCATCAGCTCTAGCAATTGATTCATTTTATGATTTGGATATGAAGAACGGATAGGGTTTCATTAATAATTGTAAAAAAATCTTAATAATTGATACGTCAGCCTTAGAAGCTGAAGCGATGGCCATGAAAAACATACTTTAATTTAAAAATGAAGAAATAAATGCTGAAAATTTAAGACAGCATATAATAAAGGAGCACGGCCCTAACTTATATAAACATTTCCAAACAGCAATAGTACTCCCAGTGAGCTCCGCCGGCTGTGAGAGACGTTTTTCTGCCACGAGGCGGATAACAATGTAGTTTAGAAGCACAATGCTTCAGGAACAATTCTTTCATATGTCACTACTCAACTTGGAGAATGACATTGTTAAGAACAAAGTGCAGATGAAAAAGTGTTGCGAATTGCAGAAAAAAATAAAAAACTGAGACTTATTTAATTGAGTACCTACTGGAAGTGAAGTTCAAAGACTGGTAACTGGAGTAAAGAATACTGGCAAATGAGTTGATTATTTTTTAAGGTATTGCAAGACTTTTATATTAATGTTAACATGGACGTGTGATTAAAGCAAGTTTCATATTTCATGTGTATTAAGTGATTACCGACTATTATGTATATTTTATTTAAAAAAGATTATTGTAATTAAAACCCGTTCTTGTCAGGCCCCCTCCTAGACCCTCCACCCAAGAAAAAATAGCTGGCGATCCCAACGAATTATTGAATTTGGAGCTGTTCTTCACAATTCCATGAATCCACAACTTTTTCGTTTTTTGATTCCTCGTTAAGGTATGGTTCCCTCTTATTTACCGATCTTGTAATCGACCAACCGTTTGTTCGATGATGGTATGAGAAATTCTGTAATAAAAAGTAAAAAACACCTTGAAATCGTTCCGTTGAGAGACACTTCGCAAAGTCCGATCCTATCATCAAACCTGATGATGAACAAATCAGCTCACTGTGTTTTTTTTAGGCACCGATGACATTCCTATCTTCTAAATTGGCAGCCATTTGGAGGATATTGGGAATTATTGACGCTTGGCTAGAAAACAAATTTGGCAAGCCAGGAGACATCAATAGAATTCGTTTAGTCGGCATCGCACGACACTTCCGGCGAGAGAATACTCATGTCCCGCTCGATTCTAAGGCCGATGAAAGTTGAATTCTCACTCTTTCTTGAGGCTATGACGTCATTTTAACGAAAGAAAGAAGGGGGCAGTTTCGAGAGCACATGTTCCGCCAACATGGCTTCTAAGAATAATTTGATTATGCGGTGGGACCGCTCGGAATTCACAGGGCCCCGCTTGTTAGACGCGATCCCACATAGTCCCGCGCTCGCGATCCTTCGATATTACTATATGTATACACGCATACGTATGTGTGTGTGTGTGTGTGTGTATTCGCATATATACAAGGTACAGACGCTGTGAACGACGAGACGGTCTGGAGTCTCGCGAAGCGAGCGCGAGACCGGCGCAATTTTTTTTGCCTTCATCCGAATCGACTGCTCTCGCCACAGATACATCGGACCGGATTTTTCGACCACTGAAAATAGATATCGAACGAATGAATGAGTGGAGTCGAGAGAGTGCAATAAGGGCGAAAGAAAAGAACGGCTGTATACAGAAAACGTGATAAAAAAAAAAAAGAAACCGCACAGACTTCAGGGCCGTGGATGAAAAAAAGTCATCGGATTAAGAGTCGTACAAGTATAATTGGATGTTTCAGTGTTTTACTTTTTTATAGTTTAATTTGCATTCTGCAATATCGATATCAGCGTTTCGAGAATGCTCTGCCATGCACATCAACATTAATGAATTTGTCAACTAATAGTTCGTTTCAATTTCGTCGCAATTCCACTTCTGGAATGCAGGCAGTGGGGACAAGATTTCTATACTTGTCCCCACTGCCAGATAAAAATCCAATGCTCCATCATATTGGATCCCTATGCTAAAACGTCACGCTCGTACATTGGATTCTGATAGGGATTCCCCATTGGAATCCAATGTACGAATCCAATTCAAATGTTAAAGGATTCTCACATTACCGAACAGAATTGGATACGATTCTTGATAGATGGATTCTGTTCGTTGAACTTTCTAAGCAAAATAGATAGATATATAAAACGAGTAGATCTTAAAAGAATCTTAAAAGAATCTTATCTTAAAAAAGTAAAAATTTCTTAAAAATCGATTCGGATTACATCACTGAAGATCAAATATCACCAGAAATGTACATGCTCACGAAACATGCCGGTTATGTTCCAACACGCCGAGTTCGTTTCTCCCAGCTTTTCACATATTTTCGATGCGACCGTAATAAGAATGATCAAACGGTGTTAATCAGGGAACAGTGCGAAATGCAATTGGATCCCAATGAAAACTCCCTACGTGCAGTGTCCTTAACAAATCCTTATAGAGATGTGGGTGCTTCTTCAGAGTCTTCAAAAAAATTGTGCACGGTTTCACGAAAGGATATGTTTTTCTTTTTGGAAGATCCAACAAATTCCGGTTAAGAATTTCAAAGAAATTCTCAAATGACGTGAATCGGGAAACAGCGTGGAGTGCACTTGGATTTCAGTATAGACTCCCTATATACGGTGTCCCGAACATATCCCTACAGGGATGCGGTCGGATCTGGGGACTCTCTAACAAATTTCTGCACGGGTGGTTTGAAAAATTCCATACGCTTTCTGTTTGTTGACCCCAATAAGTCCATAACATCGGATTTCATAAGATTTATGAATTGAATTTATCATCAACTCGACTCTTCTGTGTTATTTTGTTTGGATTTCTACCATTGCATGTCCGTCCTGTTTTGAACAGGAGAATTACCCCAAACAGATAGTCGAATTTGCTGAAGACAAATTTCACTTAATTAATGTTACTCTACCTTTTTTCGACCCTCAAGCGCTTTGCTCGTTGATGAGAATATAATCTTGGATGTGCGTGGCCTCAGTGTTTCAGTCCAGATAATACCTCGGTATTTCCGATCTCGAGAGCTAAGTTCGACGTTCAAAACCCATTGCGTCTGATTTCTGCCCTTTGTGTAACATCATCATCGTGTCGTATATTCAGCAAACATCGATTCGCCGAAGCCAATTATCCTTATCATTGCGATATGCAGGGCTATCCCGATCATCTCAACGTGATTCCAATTTTATGCTGGACTTGAGGGCGGAGTAATTACGGTGAACCTGATTATAATAATGAGACAGAACGGTTGACCACCGATTATATCAATTATTGTTCATTAGTTCATTTTTCTTCGTTAGGGTGTGTACCACGAAGTTTCGTACGGGCGAACGCGCGTGTCCGAATTGCACCAATTGACATACAATTATACCAACATACAAAGAGTAGCGCATGCGCTCGCGGGACAAACGTCGTTGTAGTTTAACACAATGGGCCCCAAGGGCCACACAGGAAGGCTTCTATCATCGCTGATCAAGCTTCATCAAGATTTTTTTTATTAATAATTTCGTTAATTGCCGTTTGGGGAATTAATTGTGCGAACGTCTGGGAATGCTGACTCTGCAAGGAGACTCGGATATGATATGTTATTTTCACTTCCACGATTTTATTTCTCAGAACGACAAAGAGACAATTGGCACTCTATTTGTCACGTCTTTGGACAGAAGTATGATATTATATCGATTCGTATCGCGAGGCTGAAACGTATTGGTATAGGAACGGACATGCCTTATATATCCGAAGGTTCTCCCGAGGGCGGAAAAAGTTGTCCGATTAGCCGAGCTGATGTCTCAACAAGTTGTATTCAATATAGAACATGAAAACGGAGTACATGGGCCGTTTAATCTGACCCAGATTCCGCGGTCCTCTACCCTCCCGTAAGTGCGGTTTAGCGGCGTGGGTGCCAGAAGGTTGCGACGCTCCGACCGCGAGGGTTTCACTCTCGGAAGTCCACAAACAAAAATATAACGGCTCGGGAGCTTAGGAAGCCGAGGATATCTCCGTTGCAAGGTCCGAGATGAGGGTCTCCACGCTAGTGTTTCTTCTGCCGTCTCTCTTAAAACTCCCGGCGCTTCGCCGGCGTGACCTCCCTCCGACAAGACAGAGAAAGGAGTAAAAGAGGAACGGGAGAAGTAGCTGCTACTGCTGTGAGTGCTGCCACTTCGTGATGGTCATCGCTATATATGCCGTCTTTTGAGACTTGAATGAATTACAGACAGAGCAGTTCATTCATTTGCTCTTTAGTGACCTGGAAACCCACAAAAAGTGTAGCTCCGAGCGGGACCAAACGCACATGGTTGGGACACTAGCTATTTTCGACGCCTCGGATATGTCACACCCGTATACACATCTTCGCGTCAGTCAATCGGTCGCGATTTTTCCTTTCATAAAACTTCAATGAGTGGAAGATTTTCAAATATCCAGCGCGGTATTTGGGAATATTGGAACTCACGCGATTAGGAGGAATGCGGAAATTTGAATCATGCGACACGAAAGAACGAGTGAACAATAATCGCCGATACGTCAAGGTAAACCCGAAATTTCAGGGCCACAAGCGTTATTGACAATTGTCGTAAATTTATGCCTGGCGCTTAGCGAAATGGAGCGGAATTCGAACACGACAGCTTCTGGCGAGATAAGGCCTAGCAAGAATGTTTGACTGTATTCTTGCGAATTTCCATATCTAAGATGTAGAAAAATCTTCTTGAATTTATGCGTAGCGTTCTCTATTGCCTCATTATTCATTATTGACTGATAAATATAAAAAATCTGTAGGATGACATTGTCCATAACCGCAATATAATATACTAGCTTTTATCCGCAACTTCGCCCGCGTGGACTTTAGAATTTGACCCAGAGAGGAGATAAACAAAGAGAGAGAAAAGTAAGAAATGAAGAAAGAAGGTAGAGTGTCATATTTCTCAGGCACTGTGGTAGAATGACTGACTGAGGTAAGGGTTAGTAATTAATGAAGTGTAGTATGAAACTGCCAATCTTCAACTCCAGTATCTTACAATGTCATTGTTGTCTACAGAACTATCTGGCTTTGCAATCTAGTTCTGTAGACAACAACTGTAGCAAAACATTTTATGATTTATGGTCTTCGGCAAGCACATTTAGTTTTGGGCACTCGATACTTTCGAAGAGCCCACATATAGTTGACCATGCAAGAAGCTAATCCTTTCTTAGTGAACCCCTACGCCCTTTGAGGAACACATCCTCCGAATTTCATCGAGATAAAAGCAGAGAATTCAATTTTCCCATACAAAGTTCAACACCCCGTTGCCCTCTAATTCGAGATTGTTTTAAAAAATCCGAAAATATGCGCTTTATTGTTTGTTTTGAAGAATATTTAAACCAAGTTGCAAGTTGATATACACGAAGAATACAGTTTTCCATAGAAACTTTTACACTCCATTTCACCTCTTCAAGCGTTAATTTTCGAAAAATCCTTTCTGAGGGCACCTCTACACATTCTAAAGAACATATCTTCCAAACTTTATGTTTCTATCTTCCACGGTTTGGGCTGTGCGTTGTCAGTCAGTCAGCCAGCCAATGAGTCGCGGAACTATTTTATATGTACCTATAGATTGATTGAATGATTGTTTGAACGACATATTCGAAATATAATATATTAATCGACTGATCCCTTTAGACAAAATATACTATGTTTCATTTGGGTTATGAATTATCGTTTTCTGAAAGTGCATAATGTACGTAAGTTTTAAACGTAAAAATATGCACATATTGAACCTTTTTACAGAGCCTCAAGACTCTTCACTACTTTTGGATTTTTGTCAAGGATTTGTCAGGATTTTTGTCAAACGATACATATAGCATAGATACATACGCTTTAAGCACCCCACGTCGATTAACATTAACTTGCTGAAATGAATTGTTGCTGAGAAAAAAGTACGAATGCATAAGCCCAAAAAATTGAAGACCGTCAGGCCTGCGGAGCAACGAATTACTGTACCTTGATGAGTATAGCTTGGGAAGTCTCGAGCGTAGAAATCTTGCGGTCTTTTCCATACCAATCAGCCTTCGTCTCGATTAGCTGGATGCATCCGTCGGCGACTGTGAATCGAAGGACGAAAAAAATGAATTTGGCATTAAGTGCTTTCGCTTGTACCTCCGAGAGTTGGAACTTCTACGTTCCATCGAGAGAAACAGCAACTTTTCACCTTCTTGACTTTTTAATTCCTTAGCCGATTACGATAAGAGCGTTTCGGTCTTTATCGTGTGAAGTGCAAGTTTTCGAAGGGAATGCGACAGGTTTTTACGAACTATCGATATAGTAATAATTCCCGTGTATTTAAAGAAACCTATTGGGAATTATCTTTTTTTTTATAATAAGGATTATTAATGATTTTTTTTTTTGGAGTACAATTGCTGGAGACGCTTTCTTACCATGATCCGGGATCGTCGAAGGCTCATTCAGTCTCGCGCGTTGCACGATGTGTACCAATTTGATGTACTTTTTTCCCGGAATCACATCACTCATTAGTATTCCTAAGCGATATATTAAATTGCAGCAAGAGTTCCACAGACTACGATGTCGCTTTCACAAAAAAAATAATTACATCTCTTGTGCCGGGCATACATATATATATATATAATTGCAGCCACGAAGCAAACATAACGATCGCGGTCTTAAGATAATAATCCAACGACTGTCTGTATTCAATCGTTCGCTGATTTCAATCTACCGCGTTATACTTTGAAATAATGACGAGGATTAACTACTCCGAGCAAAGGTAGAAACAAGCAGACGATCATTCTGGCGTTTCAGGCGCATCATTCCTCTTCCGAATTCACGAAAGTTGAGCCGTCTGCGACGATGTTTATCCGAGTGAAGAACAATCGAGTTCCGAAGAGAACAAAAGAAAAAAACGAGATTAAAGAAAAAAAAACCTTTATGCTGTACGTGCCGGCTTGGATTTCCACTTTTGGCAGCCATTAAAGCAATTTGAACGTCTACACGGACGGCGAAAAAAATGCGTCGACTCGTTGCGCTAGACTGAAGAATGATCGTCGAGGCGCCGACCACCATAATTCTTCCTCATCTCGCTCAACCCCAGAAAAATCGAGTTCCCTCTCTTGAAACCAGGGCCCGCTTCTTGGATCTCCTCGCGGCTTTCGTGTACTTTGGGCCCGCTATACGATACCCTCGTCGCCTCAGCTTCCTCTGCTTCATTCTCTTTCTCATATTTACTCACTCTCTACCTCTCTCGCGTTCTTTCACCCTCTATCTAACTTGTTGGATTCTCCCCAGGCTTATATTCCGTGTTGTTATAGGCATCCGAAACTGCTTCATTAGGCCATGCCGATCTATTGAAACTTTTATTCATTTTCTGAGCCTTTATTCATTTACAATCCGTTTTATTGGGACAGTATACCAAAACTAGTTTTGTCAAATAATTAAATAAAACCGACTTATGCAGATTCTTTCCTTATACAAGCATATGACAAATATGAGCACAGCTAATTAGGAAAAAAGTGACTGAAATTCGTAGGAAAGCTTCGTCGAAGTTTCGTGAGGTCTATAAAGTAAATTTAATAAACAGAAACGTGTTTATTCTATTTTTACAAAAAAAAAACAATCCGTTCGATTCCATATAACTGAAAAACTAACTTCTCGTTTGTCTCGAACGGACCTACTTTTGGGTTTAATAAGCCCATGTTTAATAAACTTACAATGACTATCTTTTCTACAATGTTAAGAATGAAATGTATAAGTATAGAGGGGTCTTTCAATGATTAGTATATTACAGTGATGCATAATAAAAAAAATTACAATCAATTATTATACCCAACGATAAACTGGAATAAAATGTTCTGTATTAGGACGTTAAATAACTTCTCGCTATTTCCCAACAGATGGCGTTACCAGAACTGCGTGGGTGTAGTTTAAAATGATAATGCATCTATAAAGAAGTACTATAAGCAAGCTTGGAATTCAGTGTATGTAATTTCGCCGAAGTGTAAACAACTTTTTTTTCATAATGTTAAACATGTCAAATTTCGTGCCAAAAAAAAGAGTATTTGCGGGGCATTTTACTGCATTACTTTATTGTTTAAAAATCTACAGCTGAAGCACATAGAATTCTTGTTGAGACTCACGGTGACCATGCTCTGTCGAAAACGACATGCAGAGATTGGTTTAGACGCTTCATCAATAATGATTTTGATGTTGAAGATGAAGAACGCTTCTTAAAGGCTCATGTCGCGCGCTAGCTGAACTTTCAAAATCATTAGGGGTTGATCACACAACAGTTTCGAAACGTTTGAAAGCATTAAGAATGATTTAACCACATATTGCAAAACCGGTGAAAACCTACTTGGGAACGCTATAATGGAAAGTTCGACCCCACCCGCCGTATTCACCAGACATTGCCCCTTCCGATTATCCCTTATTTCGATCGATGGCACATGGCCCGGCTGAACAGCACTTCAATTCTTATGAAGATGCCAAAAAATGGGTCGACTCTTGGATAGCCTCAAAAGACGTGTCGTTTTTCCGACGTCGAATTAAAATGTTGCCAGAACGATGGGAAAAAGTAGTGGCTCGTGATGGACAATACTTTTAATAACATGTTTTTTTTTACTAATTTTTACAAATAAAGCATCAATTTTGACGAAAAAAACAGCGAGAACTTTCGAGACATTAAACAAGTCTGAGGCAAGCCAAAGTCCACCATCTACTTGTATCTTCAAATACTTATAGCACGAAAACGTACACTACAAGAACTCATAGGGAAGTTATGGAATTAAACGAACCTACTATGACTGAAGCAGCCTCCATCGGCCGAAGCTGGTTTATAGGACCGTAAGGCACATTTATGCGGAGTAGAACTACCATGCAGGAAGGTTCGTTTGGTACCTCCACAAGAAACAGTTCATCAATAGAATTTCAGACCCTTCTGACAGTCAATGACGTTGAAAAGAAGCCACATAGCCTCGTGCGATGCAAACAGGTGTGTAGGGTCGACAGACCGACGAAGATGCAACCTGTCGCAATAAACTTTCTTAGGGAGGGAAGAAGACGGGCAGGGGGGTGCTACCTGCTGGGGTTCTTATGCAGGACACATAAGGATAACCCAAAGGTGGGCCTAACTTTTCAAATGGTTATAGTTTCGTGCACACCTCATCGAGGTGTGGTATAATCGTAGGATAGGTAGCAGGAAGAACGTATAAGGAAGAGGAGGATGAGTGGAGGATCCACCTGTAGGGGAAGCTCGCGAATCCACCACATCGACACCAAGAAGTGGGTATTATGGGTCTTCTCGTTCTCTTACCTTGCCCGGAGAGCCCATAAGGTGCGTCGGAGTACCTGAGAGACCTGAGAGAGTGGTGCCAACAAAGTTGTCGCCTCCGAAGACCTGCTAAACGTTTTGCAGGTCCCACTGGCTCGATCACACCGTGTCACACACGTTCGTCGCACCCGATTGTGAATCCACGCTGTGGTCAGCTGGATGAAAAGAGAACAAAAAAACATGACCAGAAGGTCGATACCCATTCTTCGGTAGTATTTAGACGCAAATGTTTCGCACGTCTTCGAAACCACACCATCGGTTAAATCAACGAGTTCGGCAATTAAGTGTAGGGTCTGTCAGAGTAAAACTTTGCGAATAGTCAACTGAACTATATAGCGGTTATAAATTGGTAACAATAGTTTCTGCGAACCTAGGAAAGTATGCTCCGTAATTTGGTAAATCTGTTGAATTGTGATAAAAATAAAAAAGAATTACCGCAACAAGTAGCAACGTCTTTTTTTTTTAACAGAAATTACGAACACTTATCCTTGTTCGTGTAATATTTACAAGCTGCAAGAAATGCCACTGCCGTCAATTATTTCATTGAGAAAGCTGAGATAAAAGGTCACGAGGGCCTCCGAAGTTTTTTAGGGAGCAATATTGCGTGGAGAATTATGATCACTATGAGTCCATCAAATTATTATATTCTTATTTTATAAAGATTATAAATTAGTTAAAATTAATTCTGTGTTTTCTAAAAAAAACCTAGACACTTCTACCATAAATTTGTTTTTGCCTTCGAAAATGTTTCATACAAACTTCACTATCGATATATATATATATATATATATATAATTGTGTACCCAAGCGACCGAGAGTTTTGCGTTACTTGTTAGACCCCGAGGTAAACGCACATACCATTTTAAGGTCTTTGTTATCTTGATTGAATCATTTAGAAGCTTAGTTAAATGGCCCGAAATGTTCTTTGGGGATGGTGAATTTGGAGATTCTGAATGGGATGGAAAAGCATTGCGATCGTTCGATGTTCTCGTTCCGATTGCAAGAAGGGATCGTTCGCGTGTCATTGTCTTTGTCTCGCCACGTCAAGCGAATGACGTGCAGGCGAGAGGGGGACCCCTGAAGCGACGGCAGAGCAAAAGACAGCAGTTGTATAGTAGACCATAGAGAAAGGATCCTGAAGGCATAAGGGTTGCGAGAATCTAACGGGACTTCTTCCTCTCGATGTTCACTCCCACGATCTGGGATTAGGATCTCGGTCCTTTTCCCTTCCCATCTTTTTGTCCTGTCTTAAAATCGGCAGCGCCAGTGTTTACCGTTCTTCGAATGACATACCGAATTCCCGGCAGTAGAGGGACACCGAAGCGCACATTTTTATGAAATATTATTGTAATCCCTTCTGCCTCGAATCTGTTCGAGTGCCAGAACGGACAGCCTGGACGAATGGTCATTAATTAGGCTTATGATCTACAATAGAAGTGATTAATTTATTATCCACGTCGGAGGCTATCGCGTTAAAAAATTGCAGCGCGGAATCGTCATTATTGTAGGTTGACTTTTGAAAAATAATATCGTGACAAGCCCCATCATTAACGAAACTGCTACGTGTTCATCAACTCGCGGATTCAGAATGAAAACTACACTTGGAGATTCAATTCACGAGTCATTCGGGAGACGGTATAATCATTTTAAATTTGCGTCCATGATTATGATACCAAAAAAAAATGTTGCACTGAATCAAGAATTGTAGAGGTTCCAGTCATTGGTACGATAACAATACGATGAATCAAATCATTCACCGAGCGAGTGAGAATACTCGAGACAAACCGTTCCACAGTGTACAAATTTACTTAAGGTTACATTGAGCTTTGCTTTCATTCAATGATATTGATTATTTCATGATATAAGCGTCCACGAACACCAGGCGGAACACCAGATTCAGAAAACCTAGAAAATAATTTAAAAAAAGAACAAAAACTAAAAGCCCCTCGAATTTTTTAAATATTTATCCAACCAATTTCCTCATTCATCGTACTGTGATATCTTCCCGATAATGCCAGAACGCTAATGAATCATGGGGATTTTCGATATCCAGCTCCAGCTGTGATTCAGCAAATCATACATTTCCGAATTCCATTGGTCACACATGACACTTGCGAAATAGCCTCGCCAAGAATTGTTACCCACTTTATTAAATATCACTTTCTCGGTCTGTTGATCGTCACTGTAGCATGAAACAATTGACGACCCAATAAAAGTTCCATCGAACTTGGTCAGCTTTCGAGTATTGCGGGGCTATATGTTGGTTAGGTGCCACTGCGCGCGTGCGAGTTCCCCGCGATCTTCGTCATTATAGACGGTGACTCAGAGGAGAGACGCTGAAACCAGTTTGGCGAAGCGCAGCGCGCGAATGCGTTGTTTTCTTTTCTTTTTTTCTTTTTTATTTGTTCTTTTATTGTATTTTATTTTTACGTTTTGGATTGCTCGCCGTCTGTATATGCGATGTTGTGCGGGATCGTAGTAAGGTGGGAAGGTGGAAGGGGGGTGGGGCGGGGGGGAGACGGTCCGAGATTGTGAGAGGGAGATAGAGTTCGGGGATCGGAGGTGGTAGAGAGGGAAAAAGAAAGGGATACCGATCGCCGTGAATTCACGACGCTCCTCTACGAGGCCCGTCGAGGAATTCCGTTTCTCTCTCTCTCTCTCTCTCTCTCTCTCTCTCTCTCTCTCTCTCTCTCTCTCTCTCTCTCTCTCTCCCTCCCTCTCTCTCCGACCCCGTCTCTTTATTTACTGTCTTTCTTACCCTTTTTCCTCCGGCTCTTTGCTCGATAAAGTGAGAGGAGAAGGAGATAGCCGCAAATTTGCAAGAATCGCGACGAGAAAAATTTCGTTTTCGTCCGTAGCATATTGGAGGAGTGAGGGAGAATGGGCCAAGCTAATTTTTTTTTCTTTCTGTGAGAACAATAATTATTGTTCTCTATACACATATACATGAAGAGCGAGACAAGGTGGTGCATATCGCACGAAAAAATCGCCCGCATCTCTCGTATTCCGTACACTCTATTCCACGAATTCAAGTTTGGATTATACGGCTCCCACAGTTCCCACTTTAAGTGGGCCTTTGCGGGAAAAATATGTATGATTTTTTGTTTTATTCCTTACGGCTCACGGATCCCCCTGCACTATGCATTCATATTTAAAGAGTTCTATGCACTCGTATCGTTCTTCTACTGCAATCATAAATTTGAATACTTTTTTTTTCAATAAACTCCGGTTTCTTCAAATAGATTTATCAACCCGTATCAATATCCACGTGTCTAAATCTATTTATCAGTTGCAGATACCGTTTTCGCTATCTGCAACAATATATTGGGTCTATGCATAATTCTGTAGCGAAAATCGAGTAAATTTTAAACGCAAAAAATTTGCCGAAAAAGCGATTTTAATCAACTAAATATGTACCATTCTGTTCAATGACTTACTGCCATCTCTCTACGAGCTTCGTTATCCCTCTTTCATAGAAGTCCTGAGATCTTTGGGCAAAGAAGTAATCCAAGTAGTTTTTGAGGACGTCCAGGAAACTGAAGGTTTTATTATTCAAACTATTCTGTAGCGCCCGGAACAAGTGATAGTCTGAAGGTGCAAGGTCTATACGATGGGTGCACCAAAACATCCTATCTAAGCTGCAATAACTTTTGCCGGGTTATCAGAAGAGAAACGTGTGGCCTAGCGTTGTTCTGGTGGAACACTACGCCCTTTTTGTTTTCCAATTCGAGCCGCTTTTGATCGATTGCTCGCTCTAATTTGGCCAGTTGTGAGGAGTATTTGGTCGAAGCAATCGTTTTGTTGGGTTGCAGCAGTTCACAATAGACGATTCATTTCCAATACCACCAGATACAGAGCATGACCTTCTTCGGGTGTAATCCAACCCTTGTGACCGTCTGATCAGCCCCCCCCGAGCTTTGACCATGATCTTTTTTGACTAACATTGTTGTAGATAATCCAGTTTTTGTCGCCAATAATCATTCGCTTTAAAAATGATTCGTTTTGATGGCATTTAAGTAGCAAAGCGCAAGCTGAAATTCGGACCATTAAATTCTTTTCGCTCAGCTCGTGCGGCACCCAAACATCAAGCTCGTTTACCATAGCAAGCTTTCGTAAATGTCTCGAAACAGTCGATTGGTCAATCCTGAGGTTATGTCCGATCTCTGTAGTCGTCAAATGCCGGTCGGTCGATTAAAGCCTTGATTCTATCGACATCAGCAGTAACGGGCCGACCGGAGCAAGGAGCATCTTGGAGATCAAAATCTGCACAATGAAATTTCGTAAACTATTTCCGGCACATAATTTCGCTTACGGCAATCTCTACGTGCACAGCACATATCTTTTTGTGAGTTTGCAATGCGCCTTTTCGGAAATAAAAAAAGTGAAATGCATCGAAAATACACGTATTTTCCTTCCATGTTCGAAATACAATTAAACTTCCTATACGTGTCGATGGATACTTTTTTTAAAATATCCGCACAAGTTTCCGCTTTCACTTAATATACGACACTTCATATGGTTGACGCATGTGCGAGCGGAGAAACAACTGCGAACGACATCTATCGGAATTTCGCTACGGAATTATGCATAGACCCAATAGATGAATGTTGGGGTACTCCCTTTGAAATGCGGGTTGTATAGTAGCCACAGACTAAACCCATTCAAATTCTGTTTTCAATAGCATCCTATAAACAAAAAATAGACTTCCGAATTTACAAATATCGTAAGTATGCGATAAAATAATGTGTATAGTTTTTTTTTATTTCGTATGTATTCGATGAGCAGCAGTACTTGCTCAATATATCTACTAGCATCCTGATTATAATAATTCACAAATCGGAAATCCTCACATTTCCACTAACTTCGATATCCAAGCCACAATGAAGCCTGACTTTCCAATGCTGAGAGTAATTTTGTCTCCAAATTATGTAAATTCGAAACGTAAAAGTTGGGAAAATTGTTCGTCAGGTTTGTGCCGAAGTTAAAAACTTGCCAAGAAGATAGGATAGAGCGAATGAAAAATAAAATTTGCATTTCGCGAAAGCGTAAAAAGTTGGTCGTCTCGGGCCACACAGTCTTCGTGATAATATCGAATTCTCTCTTGCGAGTTCGGACATCCGAAGTTCTGGACCGCCCAGCATTCTCTCCCGTGTCCGCATACGTAGTAGTCCATACATGTGTATATGTATACATGAACATACACGAAAACTGCATAGTAACTCGATAGTGCGTTGTAATATTTTCGCGTCTCGCGAGAGAACTTGGCTTAGTCGGTTGCCGTTTGACGCAAGGGCAATCGGCGAAAGTGCGGGGTTTAAGGGGGGGAGGAGGGGTGGCAAGGCGTATCGATGTCTTTATTAATGGACCAGACCTGCACGCCGAGACTGAAAGGTTCGGTATATGTATACAAAACCTGCACCAAAATGCTTTCGTTGCAAAGTTCACCAAGATAAGTATAAGCTCGTCTACCCTAAAACCCGTGGCTGAAAAATTTCTGAAAGCATTTCGAGTTCGACTGGACGTCAGAAGGATAAGAGGCTCTCGAGTTGAAATTTGAATCTTAGTTAATTGGAAAAATTCGCAATGTTTGCATTAGCTGAAGAAGAAGGAGGGAATGTGCAATGAAGAAAAGGAGTAGAGAGGGAGAGAGAGGGAAACGAAAAAAAATAGAAATAGAGATTTGGAACTCTGCGATCGTTGATGAATAGGACTTCGCTTCTTGCCCGCCCCGAAGTTTTTGACAGCCCACCGAGTTCTTTTTGAATTGGTAAGAAAGGAGAAATGAAAAAGAAAATTATGGATATATCTCGTATTTATGGATAAGACCGCATCGAATCGTCTCTTCACCTACCGTCTGCGAGTTGCGCCCCCCCCCCCCCCCCGGCCGCCGATCACTTCAGGATTTTCTTAAGATCAAGGCTTGGACTAGGGATTTTGTGTTTACGTCGTGAATAGAGGAATTACAAATTCAATGCGCGTGGTTGCGTCTGCTTACGTATATATGTGTAAAGCATGTCGGAGACGATGAAAACTGTTGCACGAATAATAGAAAATTTAACATCCGGGAATACAGTGTATTCACTCGAAATTCGTAAAGTGAGTAAAATCATCCATAGGAAAATGCGTATTGGCTCCGTGCGCAACACTAACGCCGCGTAGAGTTGACATTTTTGTCGGTGCTGTCAAAGGCTCTGTCATTGCGGTTAATATATTGTGATAAATTATAAAAATTAAAATCGCGCCTCAATTGCATTCAATTTTTTTGCATCGAATCAATTTGTCTGGCCAAAGATGGCAGGAAGTGTTTCCTTTCGGTAAAGTGAAAAAAGTAAGTAAAATTTCCTTTAAATATATACTTTGGTGTACTTGTAATTTTGTTATAAGACGAGAAAAATAAAGCTATATAATAACTGTTGTTAAAATTTAACAAAAAATATTGTTGCTGTACCACTAATAACAAATAAAATTTTGTTTTCAGACCGAAATGAGTATAATTTTAAATACCAGCTTCGAGAGTATAACTCACAATATTAATTTCCAATTTCAAACGCAACCTAAGGGTTGGTATCTGCTGAAGACGTCAGGGACGTAGAAGAGTTAAGGACAAAACATTACTCATGAGTAATAATTGAAGTTCGTGTCATAAGGCAAACCTGCAGTTATGCATTTGTTGCGTTGTTGTAACTTCAAATTTGCCGTAAGGAATCGATAAAATTTGCATTTACCGTTCCTTCTGGTATTTTTGCAATTTATTACGGAGCAACTGTCCTGGCCCAATTTTAATAAATTAATATTTTTAATTTCATTACAAGAATCTTGTACCCTTATACAGATAAATAGCAGTTTGTCAGCGCTTATTGCAATTTTTGTCCACTGCGGACACTGCGTACGATTTCATTACTTTACCTTTTCAGAATGTTTCTTAAGTTCAGCATTTCGATGTTAAAATATTAAAAATTCTTGGCCCATATTTTTCAGATCAATATTGAAATCGTTTGATTTCCCACAAATGGACAACTGCCGCCAAAACCTTCCTAACAGACCACGCCATAACGTCGCCATTTTGCAATATTTTTAAATGAAAATATTAATTTAAACAGTTTAACTATGTAAAAAATGATTAACATTGGCTATTTTTGCTTCGTCTACATGTATTTGCCTTCTTAAAAAATGAAGAAGCCTACGTTCTGAGATTAACCGTCATACGATTACAACGCCATACGACGTGCTCAGAATGCATGCTCTTTTGTTGCGTCTGCTGAACATTTATTTTAAACTGATAAATAATTTAGCAAATGAATGAAAAACTTTCCCAAAACATTCATTTGACACGAAGCAATAATTTCTATGAAGTTATCGTGCAATGAAAAAAATCATTTGAAACGACATGTTTGCTTCAAATGCCGTTTCTTTAAGGGGGTATCCCTCTCGGGAAACTTAAAAAAATCCTTTATGTTTTGCATATTGTTATAGTGTAAACTTTCAAGAATATTTTAAGACCAACCGGACCCTGAAATTCTAAAACTTGACGAAGTTACACCTATTTTAGTGCATTTTAGTAGATGATTCGCGTGTAACGAAAGCGGACATGATGTACACAAAAACACTCCAAAGAGGCCTGCAGATTGCATAGATTAGGTGTGCAACACGATCTCGATGATGAGGAAGGACACTTATATGGTGCCGGAATCGCTGACTAGCGGTAAGACGAAAATATTTCACATGATCGTGTAAAGGATGTACCAAAACTTTGAACGCGATTATCTCGAAACGACATATCTTGACACGGCGGGATTAATATCTTGAGTAACTTTCACACTATTGACTTGGATTTGCACAGTTAGCGTTCAAACAGTAGACATTTTCATTTCACGATTGCATTTTTTAATTAGATGAACCATTTGTTAATAACAATGACTTCAGTATGCTGTTTTTCAAGAGAAAAATGAGGTTTTCTTTGGAGGAGCTGTCATTTTTCGTATTTCTAGAAATTTTGAAAAGTGGATCGTGAACCCATAGCCAGTTGGATATATTTGGAGAAAACTTTTTGTTTTCGTTTCAGATTACATTTGAGCCTGGTAGAGATCCCGCCGTTTCGGGCCTCGCCGCTGGAGGACTGCAACGCCAATTGCAGCACCACGAACACTTTGAAAGATTTTCTTCCGAAAAAATTACATTATAACCACAAACATGTGTAGAAAATGCTGGGAAAAAATAAATTTATTCCAACCAATGTGTTACTAGAACAATAATTCATCATTCTGACCCTTCAAATTGGGCTTCCAGAGAGGGATACCCCCTTAATCCGAATAAATATTGCGGTAAAAGTAAATAAAAATACAATTGTTCCAAACAAAAATACGCGAAATGTACCTCATTCAGTTAATCCGAAAAAATCATTTCTCTTGATGTATATAGCTTCTTTTGTTTGGATTTACAGATTTTTCGGGAATAACCAACTTGGTTGCTCTCGCTACGAGAAATGTATAATATTGCGCGGCTTGTTTCTGGGTAGAAGGGTCTTCGGTGAAAGGATTTTCAAAGGGGTGGAAAATATTTGAGAAAGGCCAATACATTGTACCAGAGGGTTGTTGTATGCACATGATGCCCGAAGGTCGACGGTGCGCGCGAGGGTAACGGAACGGTGTTAAAAAAGAAGTCGATGGAATATGATCCTCCCTTTGGTGAGCGTTCTCCACACACCAGGATCCCCGTAAAGTTGGTAGTCGTTGTCGACATGCGCCGTTTCCTCTTTCTCTCTCTCTCTCTCTCTCTCTCTCTCTCTCTCTCTCTCTCTCTCTCTCTCTCTCTCTCTCTCTCTCTCTCTCTCTCTTTCTCGTCATAGCTGGAACTCTCGACATGAATGAGGTGACAGGTATTGTCCCATCTGTTCACGTGTGTACTCGCGTGCTCCTTGTTCTTTCTCTCTCTTCCGCTCCCTTTTCTCTCTGTCCTCTTCCATTCCCCACTTCGATCGAATATATAATATATGTGTGCTCCCGCGTAAAGCGGCACCATCAAGAGTCTTTTCCATCTTTATACATTTCGTGCATCGTAAGTCGAGGCCTGAGAGGAGCGAGCCGCAAGAGTGCAAGAGGAGTACCCTCGAGGCGCGAGAGAGCAGAGCGGAGAGATGAACAACGAGCGCCAGCGAGAAAGAGAGACATACAGACAGAGACAGAGAGAGAGAGAGAGAGAGGGGGGAGAGAGAGAGAGAGAGAGATTTCATCACGCGAGAGAGAACTTCCATCTCGATGAGTCAGTACCGTGGCGAGATCTCGCGTCCTCATGCACGATTAAGATCTTTCCTCCTCAGGGCTTACGAGCAAAAGGGAGAAGGATTGCTTCACCTCGTTTGCCTCTTCTGCCAGCCTCCCAAGCTCGATTCTCTCGGCCAATTGTTGAACGCGAGCAGAGACAATTTCGGAGGAGGCACAATGTGGATGACGACGAATGGCGATGTACGGCAAATTGCAACCTTGTGTGCTTTTGCGAACCGCGCATTCCGAATGAAAACGGATTGGGGTTGACTCGCCTGAATCTTGCCACGATCGTATTTCGGACAACGCGCTCCACACGGTACCCAGGTGGAAGTAAATTGAACTCCGAGTCAAATATAGTTGGCTAGCAAAACTATCAAAAAAATTGCCGCTCCTGTTTCGTACATTATTTTAAAAGTAAATTTTTTTTCTTCCTTTTTCACTAATATTTTGGCTACGGAAACACAGCTCTTTGTTTTGAAGAGTTTCGATATCATTCGTTGCTGCAAGAGTGGGGATGAAAATACAATTAGTTTTCGGCACGTTGCCAACTTCTTGCGAATAAAATTTCATGTGAAAATAAATTATTATTGGGCAATTTCCAACTCATGATATTGTCAAAAAATATTTCCAAGCGGGTAATGATATTAATAGTTATTATTTTTGCATTTGAATAGAAATATGTTGCAATTTTATTCAAGACAAAATAACCGATAGACTTGGCAACAACGGCAGTTTCTGCCAGTGGCACAATTGACTATCGGTAAAGCGTCGTCGACTCCGGGTTACTTACACGGTGAAAAATGTTCGACGTTCAACGTTTTGTAAAGAATTTTTTATTCGACAAAGTCAAGAAAACGTTTAAAATGTCGAGCGGACGATTAAATACATTTTATCATAAAGTTCAAATATTATGTACGTTTTAAACACCCGTCGATTTAGAAATACCCATCAGTTAATATTTGACTGTGAGTGCCTCACTCGACAGAGGCAGTTAATGCGTTTTTAACCTACGTTTATACATATACATAAATGCCACGTTTAATCTACAGGTTTGCTTAATGCTCAAGAACAAAACGTTTGAGGTAAAAAATCACATCTTTATTCGAGTACCATAAATGAACGAAGTAGAGTAACCACTTGATTATTTAACACGATATTCGGAACACTATGATCATGATTTGCTTAATTCTTTATCTAAATCTCGTTATGATATTTATCCTCACAGCCCTATAACTGATCTTTATGAGGTGTCATGTGTAATAACAAATGAATAAAGGTTCATATTGAACATTAAAAATCTCGGAAACTATGCTCCGAAACTCATTCATTTTTTAACAGTTAATCCATCAGAAATTAATCTCTTGGTCATACAAATTTCAATCGTCTACGAGCATTTCGATTTTAGTGTCGAAGCTCCTTAAAGCATGGTAAACATTTTGATGACTACAAAAACTGCGTTTTCATTTGGTGTCTTTCTACCTTGCGTTCAAATGTTGCACCTAATTCATACCGGTAAGGTCATCCCTGATTCAATTGTATAAAGATATTAAAAAAACTAATTTGCAAAAGAGGATAAAAATGAACATGGTTATTTGAGGTGACTTAATTTTGTTTTTGGTTCACGCTATTTGTGCCTGAGTTACCTAGCAGGCTATAAATTGGGTATAAAATAATTCCGTATGACAATGAACACTATACATTTTTTTTTCTGTCACAAGCACAGTATATCATAAGCCTGGTACAATTAAGGAACAATATTCCCAAAACTTGTCTGTTAAATATACAAAAACAATGTGCATACAATACGCGTGTCTCAACAATTTGTTCGTTTTGAGTTAGAATGGAACAAGACAAATAAATACATGAGGAGGTAACACTAATCGTATTTATTTATAACTAGCCTTTGCTCGCGACTTCGTCAGCGTGACTTTATTAGGATTTGATCCAGAGAGAAGATAGAAAGAAGAGAAAAGAAAAAGTAAAAAATAAAGATAGAAGGTAGAGTGTCATATTTCGCAGGCACGATAGTAGACTGACGGACTAAGGTGAGGGTTGGTAATTAACGAAATAGTAGTATAAAAGTGCCAACCTTCAACTCCAGTATCATACAATTTCATTGTTGTCTACAGAACTACACTACTATTTTCAATTTTTTTTTTTCAAGGTTCCACGGGCTCGGGAACATTTTTTTTAGTTAAACCAATACATATGTCAGTTAGCTTGTTTATTCAGCTAAAATTTCGTTTTTTGTCAGTCTCTCTACGTCAATTTTTTGCTGAGATATCCGACTTTGAATGAAAGAAGATCCTTTTGTCTTTGATCAGCGATATCTCAGCAACCAATAATCGCACAGGGAATTAAGGGGCAGTTTTGAAAAGTTGAATATATTTCCTACAAGACCCTTTCATTGATATTTGAGAAACAATTTTTTTCCATCCTTAACATCAATTTGAAAAAAGTACAAAAAAAACGACTTTTTCTGGTGTTTCAGTAAATCTACCACTACTTTACAAATGTTCATAGAAAAACTAATGTTGCCAGGTTTTTTCAGCTTAATGTACCCCCAATATCCCAGTAAATTTTCAAATGGATCCATCGAACCATTTTTCCGGACCGATTGATTAAAGTTTTACAAAGCTATACATTGATTAAACTGAAAAAAAATTTCTCGAGCCCGTGGACCCGTGAAAAAAAAAATAAAAAAACCCTTGAAACAAGTACGCTCTTTAAGGAACATATCTTCCGAATTTCCTTGAAATAATAGCTGGAAATTCGATTTTTCCATGCAAACTTCAACACCCGTTGGACCCCTAATTAGGGATTGTTTAAAAAAATCATAAAATATGCGTTTTATTATTTGCTTTGGAGACTATTTGTACCATGATTCAAGATGATACGCGCAAGGAATACAATTTTCCATACAAACTTTTACACCCCATTTCACCCTCTTGAAAGTTGATTTTTGAAAAATCCTTTCTTAGTGCACCTCTACATCTTCTAAGAAACATATCTATCAAATTTCATGTTTCTATTTTCAGCGGTTCAGGCTGTGCGTTGACTATATGTCAGTTAGTCATTCAGTCAGCCGTTCGCGAAACTGTTATATATATATATAGATTGTTTACAAAGACTCACCATTGTTATTGTTGATTTGCCAATTGTGTTGAATTTCTATGGAAACTTTGTTCTGAATTGTCGTCAAAGCGGGAGCGTCAATGGTCGAAACGCCAACAACACGACTCCATATCCGTTTCAGGGGCCAGTGGACATGCTTGCTCGTGTGGTGAAAGCCAAAGCCATGAGAGCGCTCACGGGCTTAATCACCCCCGAACTATCAACCAAATTAATTAACGAGTAGACGAGAGAATGTGGCTCGCGTAATTAAATCGCCTTCAAACGCGGTGGTCTACTAATGAACATTCGTACGAGCGATTTCTCTCGCAACCATATACGTATATAGAACGGAACCGCGTGTGAATACACGGGAAAACAACGCGCATTCTTTTTCATCCTCTCTCTTCCTACCCGTCTCTGATGATTCGAACGAATGCATATCGGATCCCGTCATCTCTTCGAATTTTCCAAGAAACTGGGCGCGAATTCGAGAAGGCCGTTTCGAAAGGTGGATACCCAATAGAATGAGAGAAAAAAAGAGATGAGAGGCAGAGAGCGAGAGAGAAGGCGAGAAATATTTCTCTTTTTTATCATTCAAGTTCGGTGTGGAGTTTAACCGGCTTGTTCGGTTTAGTATACTATACATATATTCGCGTTACACTGTCTTCTGGTCGACTGTTCAAGCGAGATTTTATATCTAAAATTCGCCAAACTGCCATGCGTATAACACACGTATCGTACGGCGTTATACCGCACACAAGAGAATTTTGGGACGTCTGCGAAAAATGGTCCACCACAAAACGGATCGTAGATTAAATGGTTAACAAAAAGTAATAACGTATGAGAAATATGCGATCGTTTGTAATATTCGAGGATAAAATCGATCTTTTGTTCTCGCTTGGATGTCTCACGTGTCCCATATATATATATATATGGGAAAAGGCCATTTTTTAGATATTCGACTTCGGGGACCGTCCTCAAAACTGCGAGAAGTCTTGATAGCCAGCATTCCATAGATGTAACAGGTTAAACGCAGCCCTTTCATATATATATATATATATATATATATATATATATACATATAAGTGTATGTTTCCATGTACTCATACATACGTGCTCATACCGTGTCCATACGTGTGGCAAAGAGCGAGTATAGCTCATCGTGGTTCCTTTTGCATTCTTGGTTTTTGTATAACCTGTTCCTCGTGCGCACTGGGCCGCGCGCAGAACCGGGGCTCTCGTTGAAGATGAGAGGGCGACGGAAACTGCGCGCACGAGAAGAGCCGCGACGGGACACTTTGATATTTGTTCTTTATCTGTGCCCCACGCGGTAACCTCGCTCCTCTTTTCTCGCTCTCTTCTCTCCACCCCCTCCCGCTCTCTCTCTCTCTCTCTCTCTCTCTCTCTCTCTCTCTCTCTCTCTCTCTCTCTCTCTCTCTCTCTCTCTCTTTCTCTCTCTTTGTGTGGAAGCCGCGTTTAGAGAAGAGAAGAGCGAACGTCAAGCGGAGGAGCATTTATTCTCCGAGAGCAAGTACGAAGGACCCTGAGGAGAGAAAGATGTAAGGGCACAGTCCATGTTTTGGCTGGAAAAAAATTTGGTGGAGTATGTTCATTCCAGCATCGCGACCTGAGTTTTCCATTGGCTAGACTTTGAGAATGAAGAGAAACGAGGAATAGTGCGTATGCTTGTGCACTATTCAATTGTCAGGTGACGTCTATAGCTCGGACAAGGTAGCGTGCCGTGTACGTCATTGTTGCGCCCTGTGAGATGCGTTATACGAGAATAGAAAAGAGAGAGAACGAGGGTGCGGGGGGGGGGGGGGGGGGGAGTAAGAGGGCAGGCGATGCACAGATGCAATAGAAATACCAAGGTACGCGGGGTAGGGATCGAAAAGAGGAGAGTAAATCTTGAGGAGCGTATGAAAAAGGCGAAGAGAGGAGAATAGTAGAATGGAAAAGAGAAAGGACACTGAGACGATTCTGCTACTGTACACTATTTTAGAGGCGGCGAGAAACCAACGGGTACCATAGACACCTTCGCAATGTTCATATCTCGAAGTTCATATCGTTAGTGTGCGATGTTTTTTTTTTCTTCTTTTAAATTCTCAATTTTTTTAGTAACACAGATTTAAGATAGGGAAATTCTAAACGTTGTTTTTTTGGGATGATTGTTAGTAGAGATCTGCAGATTTTGGATATCGATAAGGATAGAGACATACAAAAAATGAAAACGAATTCTCATTGCATCCAAGGATGCAAACTTTAGGACCGTATTCTCGCAACATTGCACTTTTAGTGGACATTCAATTTTTCTAGGTTACATAGCTTATAATATTTAATATCGTGCGTCTGGATGATTTTTAAAATATGTTTATCCATTTTTTAATGAAATATGATTAAAGGTATTTTTTGGTTGAAAAACGAACTTTTTTTTCTAGAGCTATGGAATGCGAACAATTCGGTCATTGCGAAAGTGAATCTCTAAAATTCCGCGGAGTTGGTTCACAGAAAATCCTCTCACTCGTGATTCGCTATCACTGTGTCGCGTTTCGTGAATGTTTATAATAACTTGTAGACCTGATGATGTAAAAATTGCCGAACGACGTTTTAAACATCTTTCATATTCGAAAAATCTTTGAAAGTGGAGTTTCATTAATCTTCCCTTTGGACTTCAATGTTGCGGTTCGGGATAACAGACATGTTCGTGTTGATAAAAAATATGTGATCACAGTTGAATACATGCATATATAGTATGATCCCAGAGTTTTACTGCGGGAAAAATCGAGGTACGGGTTGTAAAAATTGTTTTATACTTGTCGGCTTTTTTTGTGCCACAGAACACTCATGAACGTATAATTGAGAAAAAACGGACCTCGAAACGGACGTTGTGAAACAAAATTAATAACGTATAAGCACGAAAAACGTACAAGTGACAAACGTAGAAATGAAACTTTATTACATTCTTAATAGGCGTAAAACAATAGCTACGTATAAACGAGATTCCACTATATATTTTGTTTAGAAAATGTAGCGCACAGAATGTGGTGAGATGCATCCAAGGAATCGTTAAGGTCTTAGGCCACTCTAGGATTTTCCAAAAATCGATTTCTTTTGTTAAAAATATACCTTAGTACCTATAAAATTATATTCCAAAAGATTATGGGGGTAAAAAATCTCTAAGTATTCGAGTTTCGAATTCTAACGCCACCCCTCTTGATTCATGTCGTGATTTTCTACTAACTTTAAACGCGTTTATCTCAAAACTACATTTTTCAAGTCGGCCGGACTCATAACTCAAACAAATTTCAACCGATTCACTTGAAATTTTAACTGTATATTTAGAATTACATTATCTGAGGTACTACGTAGGATTTTTTTATTATGCTGCATAGTTCCTTTTTTATAAACAATTTTCTGACGATTTTCTCTTGGCATTTTATACTTTTTGTTTTAGAAATGCGCCATTTTGACAAAAAACAATATATCAAAAAAATTCTACGTACTTATATAGCTATTGTTATATATAATCGAAAAAACTTTTTCGCAATGCCTGCCCCGAAAGTGCGATTTTCGATTGGTGTTTAGCGTGCGGAAAGTGGCTTATTTCTCAACGATGCTTACTTTCCCGCACTAGTGCGGGAATGTGAGACTTTCCCGCACTAGTGCGGAAAAAAATCTATTTATAGCTCACTTTACCACATTGATTCGCGAAAAAACGGTTTTTTTTTCACAGTTGATAGTTTTTTGTTCTACGATTTTGGACCGATTGAACAAACTTGAATGTAGCGAAATTCATGTCATATGAAACGTCAACTTATCACAGTCGTATTTTCTGACAAGGAAATGATCTGAACTGATGTGATATATTTGAATATAATTGTTATTGGTTTTGTTGAATCTCAAATCCCACTTTCGAGACAGTCATTGCAAAAAATAATGTATGGGACATGTGCGAAAAAAACGAATTACATCGCGCGTAAGTTGCCGAATTCGCCTCGACTTATGGTGCATTTCTCACTCGTACTCGTGTGGTTACAGCACTCGCCTTCGGCTCGTGCTGCAAATCACACTCGTACTCGTGTGAAATGCACCATAAGCCTTCGGCTCATGCGGCAACTTCACGCGCGATGGAATTCGTTGTTTTCCGCACTTGTAGCATAAATTACTATAGTGTCTCATCATAACTTAAAGATTATAGGATCTGTTGGTCCGGCCGTTGATCTTCCAGAATTAAAGGCGTCAACGGAAAAATGCTGCACAGTCGCCATTTTGACACTTATCGCTGTGAAAAAATAATTGTTTATAGTCAATTACGTGTATAATAAAACCCCTATTTTATAATTCCGATTTATTTTATGGTTTCGTTGAAAAAAAATCACAAAATATGCCCTTTTTTGGTCTCCAGAGTGGCCTCAAGGATTCAAATTAGATTCGTACATTGGATTCCGATGGGGAATCGCGATAAGAATCCAATGTATAAGCATGGCCTTTGAGTATAGAGGTCCAATGCGATGACCCATTGGATCCCTATCGGGAATTAAGGAGAAAAATGGCAATGCCCTACGACAACTTTTGCACGGGAATTTACGTCTTCTGTGTATTCTCATCTGGTCTGGATGAGCCACAGCTAACAATCCTCTTACAAACGCGGGGGAGTGGGAGAGCTAATTTCGTGAAAATGCTCGGCGCTGCAACCTAACGGAGGATCGACTGTAGAATAAACCGCGCTGTCT
The DNA here is from genome assembly GCA_963932345.1 of Ophion ventricosus. Lineage (NCBI taxonomy): Eukaryota > Metazoa > Arthropoda > Insecta > Hymenoptera > Ichneumonidae > Ophion > Ophion ventricosus. Next base: position 13,163,418 of record OZ010718.1, read on the forward strand.
TCGGGGCACGCAAACAATACGGTCGTGACAAAAGCGCGGAGTGCGCACGGTTCACGTTCTTATTCTCGAATGAGTCCTCGGTGCCACGTGTTGTTTTGGAGCAAACGTTTTTGGGAACGTCAGTATAGCAAAGAGGAAAGAAGAGGGAGGGATCAACGTTTTGGCAGAAAAGAAAAGGACAGTACAATTCCGAGCGGAGATGAAAGATTCACGCCGAGAAAAGAAGAAGAAGAAGAAGAAGAAGAAGAAGAAGAAGAAGAAGAGGAAGAACGCGATCACGCTTGCAGACGTATGGTGAAGAACGAAGACGATGCAGCGACGACGAAGCAGATAGTACGCCCCGAGAGGATTCGGGTTGCTGGAAACCTTGGATATATCCTTCTCCCGTGCACTTGCACACAAGCCACCCGGAGACTATTCCGTTCAAGAGATATATTTTGTTGTGATGCAAGAACTCGAGACACTCTACTCCGCGTTGAATTCCGCCTTTTCGTGATTCCTCAATTGGGAGTTTCTATTTCTTTTTCTTTCCATCATTGCCTACTCGTACTCGCGTACGTTCTCGGTTTATCACTTGAAAATTCCTCTCAACCCATAAGCGGTTTATCTTATTCATTGCGGACATTTGCTTTCTAAAGGAAAAACTCGCTTCGTGCTCGTGAAAAAATTTTGCCTCGGTATGTCAGCACCCAAGCAACTAAAAACGTATCTAAACCGTTCAGACGCGACGTTCGGAGGACAAAAAAAAAAGACGAAACGTCCGCGGCCTGGAAGATACGCGTGGACGTGACGGGACAATGGGGAATGGACTTTTGTTGAAAACTGCACGCGCGTGAAAAAAAAAAATATTTTCGATTGTGCTCGAACACCTTACGATCGTTTTGCATTCTTCGAGAAAGAATTTTTGTTTCCGAAAAATGTTCAGTCGCGAGCTACCGAATTGATATGACGTTCCGTGATATCTATAAAGAATAGATTTTCATGGAGATCTCATCGACGGTCATCGACCTATGTTAAGCAGGGTTGGTTAGGGGCAATATCGGGATGAGCGACCACTTGGCTGCGTACTGGCTTGCGCGCCGGATAAAATGAACTTGGATGAAATTGGACAAATAGTTTTTGAGATAATCATTTCCAAAATTCACCTATTTTTTCAGCCGCACATAGGGGTATTAGGCAATCTAGCCGGTCTAAATTATTTCTTTCGATTTTTTTTCAATTTGTAATGACTCTCTAAATTACTTTGAGTTATAGGAAGTGTTTTGCAATGCATAGTGTATCCTAAAATATTGGGTTTTATAGAAAAAAAATAATACAACCATCTTTTTAAATTGAATTTTTATTTTTCTCCAAAACTAAACTTAATATTTATAATTTATATAACTAAGATGATGATTCCAACTTGATATGCGAAATTTTTTGCTTCCACTTCTTTACTTCATCATCAGAGTAGCCTTCGCAAGACAAAAGGTAACTCTCGAATTATTTCAATTTTTCTTGAAAAATTAGGTAAGTTTTGTTCTTGCATTTTATCATACAGTGATCTACGGGTCACTATTCTTATACCAGAACCACCAGCTGAGCCTGAAACAGAATAATTATCACGTTAACATACTATACATTTTCAATATAAATTCGCTATTGTTTTTATTCACCCCTGACTCGAAAAAGTGCGCTAAGTGTAGCTGATTTTATGAAAATTATATAGTACAAACTATCATCTCGCATTAACAATTGAAATAATGACCTGGACGAACTCGGAAATACAACAAAAAGCTTTTTATGCGTAAAAATGTGGTCGAAAATTTAACAATTCTGAACTTTTTTTTAAACAATGAAAAAACAATATTCCATTAACAAATAACGCAGCAAAATATTTCAAATGTATGTGTTCTTATCTGCTCGTTCGAAATCTATAACAATATTTTCAAAGACATCGCTGTCAACAAAAATCTTTACTTTTCAACTGAGACAGTCAAAGTTAGAAAGCCGAGAAAGATACGTACACTTGCAGCGATTGTAAAGTTTCGATCGAAACTAGGGTGCGGATGCAACCGATGAGCGACGGGGAAGGATTGCCTATTGTTCTCTTGTTATTGAACAGTAATAATAATCGGTTTTCTTTTTACTTGCGTGAAGTTTAAAAAATTGATTTATGAGCGGCTAGATCGTCAGAATACCCGTATGTGGGCCGTCTACTCGGGCGCGTCCCCTTAAAAGTAACATATATTTCCATATCTGTATATAGAAATATATTTCTCTATATAGCAAAGCAACATATGTGTAGTTTCCATAAAAAAATATTAACGTTTAAAAGCAATATATATATATTTCTTAAGGGATTGACTTTTTAATCATTTTCCCAAACCCACAATGTTTCTTTCCGTTCTCTTATCAGCGTCGTATCAAGCTTTACGTACATCTTGGCAATACGTTGTTAAAAATAATTCTTTTTTTCACGTTATAACTCTTTTTTCCTTCGCCATGTGTAACTATAGTGCTTTTAACGTTTAGCAAGGTCTTTGCATCGTACACGTGCGTGTTTTGCCCGCGCGAGTATAAAAGTGCAATACAATAATAATGCACCCCGTCGATCGGGTTACGATCCCTGAGAGAAATTTTACCGTCAGGCCGCACGTGGAAAAGTGCATTGATTCGTAATTCGTCGCTGCTGTTCACACACACAGGCACGCACGCCCAGAGTCGCCCGGATTTCTCCGCAAATCGCATTAAAGGTAACGTGTAATTTTATTTTTCCCTTCACGTGGCCACACCACGCTCCGGAAGCAACCTGTAATCTTTTTTTTTCCTTATTCTTTTTTTTTCACACTTCCCGCAACACGGGAGGGCGGCGGTTTAGCTGGCGGCGGGTGCTCCCGATAAAAAGGAACGAAAGAGTTGCAACTCCTCGCTTGTGAATGAGACCCGACCGAGTTATGGGGAAACTCCAGCTAACGCTCCCTTTCCGATCGTTTACGCTCCAGCAATGTATAAAAATAAAAATCAAGCAACCGTAGAAGGTGTATATATATGGGAGCGGGGGGGGGGGGGGGGGGGGGGGTTAAACCCGTTATATCCATGGAATGTTGGCTCTCCGTACATTCCAGTATTTTGAGGACGGACCTTCAATTATTTCGAACGAACCATTTATATAGGGAACATGACGATTCTTAAAATAATATTTTTTCAAATATGTCCACATTTATTTGACGATTATTTTGAAGACTTTAGATTTTATATAATGCCGAGTATATGGATAATATATTACTATGAGGATGGTCTCCGTAGTCAAGAGTCTACGAAATCACCATTTCCTATGTGTGAAACCATCAATCTCCCAGGTTTTTTTCTACACTTTTTGCTAGTCTACATGACAAGTAGTTATTTTTGTAAGATTTTTCTTTAGCCGTCGGCCATCTAGTTGTATTTAAAATATTTACCCAAAACGAAGAGTCAAATAGTTTGGAGAAATCACATAAAAACATTAGGACTGTTTTCGTGAGAGGAGCATTTCGGAGTAACCCATGACAGAGTAGGCCACGGTTTTTTTTTCATTTCTTTCTTTCTTGTCACACTAAAAGGTAATTTTTTCTACAAATATCTTTGAAATGTAATTAAACGTTGGCACATTTGATTTAAAATTTGTTTTTCGTCAAGGAATTCGTATACCTCAGACCTTTCAAATAAACTGACAGATGGAACTCGAGTTATGAAGATTCGGAAAAAAAAGAATGGTAAATAAAAATCGTTTATGTGAAATTCTGAAAAAAAATCTACAAGATCTCGAGGCAATTTCGAAGTTATTTATTCTAATGAAAAATCTAGCACGTGGTTTGACGATGACAGTATGTAACAGAGAAAAATTAATATAATGTGAAAATGTTGAACTTAGGGTTCTTGGTGCACCGTGAATTCGGTAGATCGAAGCAAAATCTTTAACACTAGATTTACCAGACCAGGTACTGGTATAAGTGTCAATAACAAAAAATATATTTGTTACGAATATATATAAAGTAACATTAAGTTCATAAAATGTATTCTCTACTTATAGCTACAAAAGTCATAACGTCATTTCGGAAAGCAAATTTACATGCAGTAGGAATTTTGAATTGAAATTGCACGACCAGTAAAAATGACTGGTCTGGTAAATCTAGTGTTAATGTTGATTACAATTTATTTGTATAGTTCTCAGAGAATTTTTATTTTTCAAAAAACTCTATTTTCTCGCCCGATAGGACCAAGGTCTCGCGTTTTTCCTCTGCTCACAAAGTACACGTCCGAAAGCACTTTTTCCTGTGTGTTCTCTTAATCGTCGGTTTTCACAGGCGAGACGAATCGTACCGGCACTTTGATTGTCAAAAAGCATATAGCGCGCCCATGTTGGTACGTTCGAATCTCCGATTACAAAGAATGAATTACAGAGAGCCTTATATGCAGCTCGTCCCGCGCAGGACCGGAAGTAAATATTATTCTTCGTGTTGCTAGGAGCTGCGAGACGAGTTTTCTCACAGTCCCTGTTATACGTTGATTTTTTTTCGCCCTCGGCGTGTATTCTCCACACCGCAAAAGGTACGACAATGACGATGATTGTCCTGAAGAGCGAGTTTCTGTGCAAGTGTGTTTATGTATGCGTGTATACGCGGTTAACATTTTTCTGTATTTAGCATTCGAGCTGCGTCTGCTTGCAGAATTATTAATATGCAGCGATATCAGCCTCGCGATTACGTAGCCACGAATAAAAACTGAATTGTAGTAAATGTTCAAGAAATGTTCGATCCCACGAAGTTCCAATGTTAGTTTTTTTTAAATAAAATTTATAGTTACAAAACAGATATAAACAATTCAGTATCAGGACATTGGCAATAGTAAATAAGGATAAAATTATTATTCAAATATCATATTTATAATGTAGGAGAGAGTGGAGCACAATGTGTCACGGGGCACAGTGAGCCACATGCGGTTTCTCGGAGCTTTTTAGCTCGTAAATTCCGAAATTTTATGTGTTGGACCGCGATTTATATTAGGTTTCGTCAAGCATAAAAGAAAATCGATAGCAGCTCAGAAAGAATTATTGAAAATTAAGGGGGGCAACCACTTTAGCAGACCAAAAATTAGATGATTTTTGGGATTTTTTTTTAATTGTGAAAAAAACCGATATTTCCCCAATTCTGACAATAATTTATTTATATTTTCATACATCTCTGGTGATTTTTTCAAGTTATTTCATGCATTAATTAAAGTGTAATCCGCTGTGTCCCTTGGCGTGTCCTCATCGTCGTTGTCGATTTTCGGAAATTGTGCAGCTCGCAATTCGCATCTGAAATAGTCCAACAAATTTTTAAACCTTCTTGAGATGTTTTTGAAGAACATGAACCAAAATTTTGAAAAAAAAATCGCGAATTAAATGTTGGAAAGTGTTTGAAAAATATGATCGATTTTTAACATTTATTCCCGGCATTTTGCAATAATAAATATGTTTTAAACAATCTAATCTTTCCAACGTTAGGTGCATGTTTTGAAAAATTATATTATGTAAACGTGTTCCAAATTTGAAGATGATACATCAATCAGTTTTTGAGTTATGTTACCGTAAATTGAAAAAATGTCGTGTCGAGAAAAGCACGTCTAAGGCGGGCAACCACTTGAGGTGACCGAAAAATAGATGATTTTTTGGATTTTTTTTTATTGCGAAAAAATAGTTTGCATAAAAATAGTGTGCATAGTTAAGATGCTGATAAATTTTTTTTAACAATTATTAGATAATAGTTAGGAGCCAGAACTCTTTTCGAATACATCAAACAATACAAATACCATAGTATCCTACCCCGAAAGTACCTAGAACTAACGCATATCCATCAGCAGATCATACTTGCATGGTTAAGATGAAGATGCAAATTTTTTACAATTATTTGACCACAGTTAGGAGCCAGAACTGTTTTCGAATACATCAAACTATACAAATACCATAGCATTCTACCCAGAAAGTACCCAGAACTAACGCCTATCCATCAGCAGATCATACTTGCATGGTTAAGATGCTGATAAAATTTTTGTATAATTAGTTGACCACAGTTAGTAGCCAGAACTCTTTTCGAATACATCAAACAATACAAATACCATAGCATTCTACCCAGAAAGTACCTAGAACTAACGCCTATGCATCAGCAGATCACACTTGCATAGCTAAAATGCTGATAAATTTTTTTTACAATTATTTAATAGAAGTTAGGAGCCAGAACTCTTTTCGAATACATGAAATAATACAAATACCATAGTATCCTACCCAGAAAGTACCTAGAACTAACGCCTATCCATCAGCAGATCATACTTGCATAGTTAAGATGCTGATAAAATTTTTTTACAATTATTTGACAACAGTAAGGAGCCAGAACTCTTTTCGTATACATCAAGCAATACAAATACCATAGCATTCTACCCAGAAAGTATCTGGAACTAACGCCTATCCATCAGCAGATCATACTTGCATAGTTAAGATGCTCATAAAATTTTTTTACAATTATTTAATGATAGTTAGGAGCCAGAACTCTTTTCGAATACATTGCACAATACAAATACCATATCATTCTACCCAGAAAGTACCGAGAACTAACGCCTATCCATCAGCAGATCACACTTGCATAGTTAAAATGCTGATAAAATTTTTTTACAATTATTTGACCACAGTTAGGAGCCAGAACTCTTTTCGAATACATCAAACTATACAAATACCATAGTATCCTACCCCGAAAGTACCTAGAACTAACGCATATCCATCAGCAGATCATACTTGCATGGTTAAGATGCAGATAACATTTTTTTACAATCATTTGACCACAGTTAGGAGCCAGAACTCTTTTCGAATACATCAAACTATACAAATACCATAGCATTCTAGCCAGAAAGTACCCAGAACTAACGCCTATCCATCAGCAGATCATACTTGCATGGTTAAGATGCAGATAAAATTTTTTTACAATTATTTGACCACAGTTAGGAGCCAGAACTCTTTTCGAATACATCAAACTATACAAATACCATAGCATTCTACCCAGAAAGTACCCAGAACTAACGCCTATCCATCAGCAGATCATACTTGCATAGTTAAGATGCTGATAAAATTTTTGTATAATTAGTTGACCACAGTTAGTAGCCGGAACTCTTTTCGAATACATCAAACAATACAAATACCATAGCATTCTACCCAGGAAGTACCTAGAACTAACGCCTATGCATCAGCAGATCACACTTGCATAGCTAAAATGCTGATAAATTTTTTTTACAATTATTTGATAGAAGTTAGGAGCCAGAACTCTTTTCGAATACATGAAATAATACATATACCATAGTATCCTACCCAGAAAGTACCTAGAACTAACGCCTATCCATCAGGAGATCATACTTGCATAGTTAAGATGCTGATAAAATTTTTTTACAATTATTTGATAATAGTTAGGAGCCAGAACTCTTTTCGAATACATTGCACAATACAAATACCATATCATTCTACCCAGAAAGTACCGAGAACTAACGCCTATCCATCAGCATAGTTAAAATGCTGATAAAATTTTTTTACAATTATTTGACCACAGTTAGGAGCCAGAACTCTTTTCGAATACATCAAACTATACAAATACCATAGCATTATTGCCAGAAAGTACCCAGAACTAACGCCTATCCATCAGCAGGTCATACTTGCATGGTTAAGATGCAGATACAATTTTTTTACAATTATTTGACCACAGTTAGGAGCCAGAACTCTTTTCGAATACATCAAACTATACAAATACAATAGCATTCTACCCAGAAAGTACCCAGAACTAACGCCTATGCATCAGCAGATCACACTTGCATAGTTAAAATGCTGATAAATTTTTTTTACAATTATTTGATAGATGTTAGGAGCCAGAACTCTTTTCGAATACATGAAATAATACAAATACCATAGTATCCTACCCAGAAAGTACCTAGAACTAACGCCTATCCATCAGCAGATCATACTTGCATAGTTAAGATGCTGATAAATTTTTTTTACAATTATTTGACAACAGTTAGGAGCCAGAACTCTTTCCGTTTACATCAAGCAATACAAATACCATAGCATTCTACCCAGAAAGTACCTAGAACTAACGCCTATCCATCAGCAGATCATAATTGCATAGTTAAGATGCTGATAAAATTTTTTTACAATTATTTGATGATAGTTAGGAGCCAGGACTCTTTTCGAATACATCGCACAATACAAATACCATATCATTCTACCCAGAAAGTACCTAGAACTAACGCCTATCCATCTGCAGATCACAATTGCATAGTTAGGATGCAGATAAATTTTTTTTACAATTATTTGTTAATAGTTAGGAGCCAGAACTCTTTTTGAATACATCAAACTATACAAATACCATAGCATTCTACCCAGAAAGTACCTAGAACTAACGCCTATCCTTCAGCAGATCACACTTGCATAGTTAAAATGCTGATAAAATTTTTTTACAATTATTTGACCACAGTTCGGAGCCAGAACTCTTTTCGAATACATCAAACTATACAAATACCATAGCATTCTACCCAGAAAGTACCCAGAACTAACGCCTATCCATCAGCAGATCATACTTGCATAGTTAAGATGCTGATAAAATTTTTGTATAATTAGTTGACCACAGTTAGTAGCCAGAACTCTTTTCGACTACATCAAACAATACAAATACCATAGCATTCTACCCAGAAAGTACCGCGAACTAACGCCTATCCATCAGCAGATCACACTTGCATAGTTAAATTGCTGATAAAATTTTTTTACAATCATTTGATAGAAGTTAGGAGCCAGAACTCTTTTCGAATACATCAAATAATACAAATACCATAGTATCCTACCCATAAAGTACCTAGAACTAACGCCTATCCATCAGCAGATCATACTTGCATAGTTAAGATCCTGATGAAATTTTTTTACAATTATTTGACCACAGTTAGGAGCCAGAACTCTTTTCGAATACATCAAACTATACAAATACCATAGCATTCTACCCAGAAAGTACCCAGAACTAACGCCTATCCATCAGCAGATCATACTTGCATAGTTAAGATGCTGACAAAATTTTTGTATAATTAGTTGACCACAGTTAGTTGCCAGAACTCTTTTCGAATACATCAAACTATACAAATACCATAGCATTCTACCCAGAAAGTACCCAGAACTAACGCCTAACCATCAGCAGATCATACTTGCATGGTTAAGATGCAGATACAATTATTTTACAATTATTTGACCACAGTTAGGAGCCAGAACTCTTTTCGAATACATCAAACTATACAAATACAATAGCATTCTACCCAGAAAGTACCCAGAGCTAACGCCTATCCATCAGCAGATCATACTTGCATAGTCAAGATGCTGATAAAATTTTTGTATAATTAGTTGACCACAGTTAGTAGCCAGATCTCTTTTCGAATACATCAAACAATACAAATACCATAGCATTCTACCCAGAAAGTACCTAGAACTATCGCCTATCCATCAGCAGATCACACTTGCATAGTTAAAATGCTGATAAATTTTTTTTACAATTATTTGATAGAAGTTAGAAGCCAGAACTCTTTTCGAATACATTAAATAATACAAATACCATAGCATTCTACCCAGAAAGTACCTAGAACTAACGCCTATCCATCAGCACATCACACTTGCATAGTTAAAATGCTGATAAAATTTTTTTACAATTATTTGATAGAAGTTAGCAGCCAGAACTCTTTTCGAATACATCAAATAATACAAATACCATAGTATCCTACCCAGAAAGTACCTAGAACTAACGCCTATCCATCAGCAGATCATACTTGCATAGTTAAGATGCTGATAAAATTTTTTTACAATTATTTGACAACAGTTAGGAGCCAGAACTCTTTTCGTATACATCAAGCAATACAAATACCATAGCATTCTACCCAGAAAGTACCTAGAACTAACGCCTATCCATCAGCAGATCATACTTGCATAGTTAAGATGCTGATAAAATTTTTTTACATTTATTTTATAATAGTTAGGAGCCAGAACTCTTTTCGAATACATCGCACAATCCAAATACCATATAATTCTACCCAGAAAGTACCTAGAACTAACGCCTATCCATCTGCAGATCACAATTGCATAGTTAAGATGCAGATAAAATTTTTTTACAATTATTTGATAATAGTTAGGAGCCAGAACTCTTTTTGAGTACATCAAACTATACAAATACCATAGCATTCTACCCAAAAAGTACCTAGAACTAACGCCTATCCATCAGCAGATCACACTTGCATAGTTAAGATGCTGAGAACATTTTTTTACAATTATTTGATAATAGTTAGGAGCCAGAACTCTTTTCGAATACATCAAACAATACAAATACCATAGTATCCTACCCCGAAAGTACATAGAACTAACGCATATCCATCAGCAGATCATACTTGCATGGTTAAGATGCATATAAAATTTTTTTACAATTATTTGACCACAGTTAGGAGCCAGAACTCTTTTCGAATACATGAAATAATACAAATACCATAGTATCCTACCCAGAAAGTACCTAGAACTAACGACTATCCATCAGCAGATCATACTTGCATAGTTAAGATGCTGATAAAATTTTTTTACAATTATTTTCAACAGTTAGGAACCAGAACTCTTTTCGAATACACCAAACAATACAAATACCGTAGCATTCTACCCACAAAGTACCTAGAACTAACGCATATCCATCAGCAGATCATACTTGCATAGTTAAAATGCTGATAAAATTTTATTACAATTATTTGATAATAGTTAGGAGCCAGAACTCTTTTCGAATACATCAAATAATACAAATACCATCGTATCTTACCCAGAAAGTACTTACAACTAACGCCTATCCATCAGCAGATCACACTTGCATAGTTAAGATGCTGATAAAATTTTTTTACAATTATTTGATAATAGTTAGGAGCCAGAACTCTTTTTGAATACATCAAACAATATAGATACCATAGCATTCTACCCAGAAAGTACCTAGAACTAACGCCTATCCATCAGCAGATCACACTTGCATAGTTAAGATGCTGATAATTTTTTTTTTACAATTATTGGATAATAGTTAGGAGCCAGAACTCTTTTCGAATACATCAAATAATACAAATACCATAGTATCCTACCCAGAAAGTACCTAGAACTAACGCCTATCCTTCAGCAGATCACACTTGCATAGTTAAAATGCTGATAAAATTTTTTTACAATTATTTGACCACAGTTAGGAGCCAGAACTCTTTTCGAATACATCAAACTATACAAATACCATAGCATTCTACCCAGAAACTACCTAGAACTACCGCCTATCCAACAGCAGATCATACTTGCATAGTTAAGATCATAGCAACATCGTAGAAACTTCAGACTCATCTGCGCCGTGGACAGAAAATTTTCATGCTAATTTAGCATTTCTTCAAACTTAGCTCAAGTCCGAACGAAATAGAGGCCCAGTTGAATCAATTTTTTACATCCACCGCAAATTTTCATTAAAAGCACAAAGCATAAAGTTCACCGTCATGGTTTCAAGGTTACACGAATATCCATCGCGAAATATACAACCGGTCTAACAAGCCCGCATGCTAGTACACGTAAAATGCGTTGTTGAAGAACTTTCACGTGAAAGCACGTGAAATTTTCTCGAGGTGTTCTCTTCTCGAATGGGCCGAGCAGAATGCTCGGAAAAACACGACTCGACGATGCCAAGGATGAAGAGGAAGGAAGACAGATCGAAAGGAAAAGTAAGAGAGAAAAAAGTGGGGAAAGATTGGTTGGCGGAAAAAAAAACGAAGTTGGAGGGATCGTTGGGGCAACCCTATGCCTGAGCGAGGCCATAGCGAGTATTTTACACCAAAGACGAGTCCATCGAAACAGAAGGCGAAACAGTCAGGTAAATCGTACGATTTATTGGCCACTCAACAATCCTCGAAATAGAAGATGAATATGAGACAGGTTTTCAAGAAATTGCTAAAAATGTTTGATCGCCGTTGGAATTACTCATTTTTTTCATCTAATGTGCATAACGAAAAATTGTTATTAATGTTTTGTAATAACGGTTGCTAAAAAGTTCCAACTTCAACCGCCCTGCCGCGTCAAGTAATTTTTTTTATATCAACTGCAAGTACCTTGTTAAGTGTAATTTGTGAGGTTGAATTAATTTTTTTTTTAATCTTCGCGATGCGCTCACCTTAGCGGAAGGTGGGGCATAGTGTGTCACTTTTTTTCTATCGAATTTTTACTCTTACCAAAGTAGTTTGATTAGAAAAAAAAAGGTCATAACTGATTTTATAGACCTTTGGGCGTATAATAAAGCTACCATACTTTTTACAAAAACATTAAAAATCCTAAGTTAATGGATTCGATAAAAACTTGCGGATTGGTTCATTGTGCCCCACGGGTGAGGTACAATGTGTCAGATAGGTGGGTATAGTGTGTCAAGTGCTGCGAAACGTAGGGTACAACAAGCTGGTGGAAATTCTTATATTTTCGTAACATAGATAACAGATTTTCATACATACGGATAATTTCACAACGGATATTATTTGCCAATAACATTGGGGTTCGACTCATTTTGTCCCACCACTCGGTGACACATTGTATCCCACTAGTAAAATATTTGATCATTGATGAAAATAACTATTAATTAAACTACGAATGGAAAAACACAAGTCACTGAGTGCATCATAAATAATAAAACTATCTATTAGGACCGAAAACCGGAGCCGCTACAGAAAGTGTCGTTATATTTAACGTTTTCCCGGCGAGCGAAATATTTTTTTTTCAAGCCTCAAATCAATTTATAATTTTTAATAATCCTTTGTGAGCTGCTATTGACTTTCTTTTAGGCTTGACGAAACCTAATATAAATCGCGGTCCAACACGTAAAATTTCAGAATTTACGAGCTACAAACCTCCGATAAACCGCTCACTGTGCCCCGTGACACATTGTGCCCCACACTTCCCTACTGGTAAATTGACAATAACTTACGATTAATAACAACTTTTAACAAGACTAGGTGAAGCTTGGGCTTTTCAAATATTCCACTTAGATTTTTCTGGCGATCATCGTAGAAATTCCCCTCGAATATGAGAAAATGTTCGAATCGAGGTTTTTGTCATTCATATTCCCGCAAATTTCAGACTATCGATGCAGAGAAAAAAAAATACAAGCACAAACTGAAAGTCTGCAGTCACTCATCGCGATCGAAAGTGAAACTTTCGATACGCACAATTTTTTTTCTTTTAACCAACAAAAACAGCGAACAGAATATCCATTCGAATTATCCGATACGGATTTTCATTTCGTATTTTCTGTCGGGAGAGCTGCAAGTGAACAAATAAATAAGTATTCCGAGGCCACAAGAGATGCCAATGACTGCGCGTTCTTTTTCTCCTGTATCTCTCTCTCTCTCTTATTTTGGCGCGTCCGCCGAAGCCCTCCAAAGAATAGAGCAGTGAAATTCCTGGAAGCGAAGATTTATTTTTCTGAAGAGACTCTAATGGTGCGCCCCGACCAAGAAACTCGCCCCCGTGTCTCCCTAAAGTAGCTGAGTTACGAGCTTGTAAGGGAGGTTTCTCTCCTCTAGTCGTATCGTCATTCTCGACGAACGATATTCTCGCTCTTTCCTGTACTCGTTCTATCCTGCGTTGTATCCTGTACTGCCATCGTTGTATCCTTCAAATTATCGCGTTGACACTGGTACTCTAGTTACGAACCTAACACAGGTGCAGATACTTTCTGAAACCGTGAAAAAAATGATTTATTACATTTAAACAAATCCTATTTCAATTCCAAAGAATGTAATTTTAATTAAACGAATTTGATTAGACCGAAGATCGCTCAATTCACATCGTAAATATATATCATCGAAGCCCATAAAAATTTGTTGTTTCATTTTAATAAACATAATTAAAAACAAAAATAATTTTTATCCACTTTAATATTAACAGCATTTAGATTTCATTCTTTTTCCATGAGTACGGTTGCAATCGCAAAAAAAAATCATTCTTCCAATTCTTCCTAAAAATCGACATGTCGTTATAATAACGCGCGATCTTTAAGCAACAGATTTTTTTTCGCGTCTTCTTTTTCATCACTTAAAAACACGATCGATCAATGACTGCAATGTCCAAATGGAGAGTTGCTGATTGGCCCGAGACAATAATAATTCCCGTCGTCAAGAATGGCCACGTTATTGAGAATGTATGACGCACGACGAGTGTATTAAAGCGTGGGAAAGATAGACGTTTAAAGGCACTGCTTCGTGATTTTCAAACGTCAGCGAGGGAAAGAATGAAAACCGGTTTCCCGCAAAACACTCGTCAGACGGAGAACGAGAATGTTGGTATCTATAGTGTATATATATATATATATACACACACACATGTATACGTGTGCAGTATATATATATATGTATATATATATATGGGACGTGTTTATGTGCACATACACTGGCGGCCAAAAGTTTGGATGAACTAGTCGAAATTTCTTACCGCACCAAAAGTTAGATAGCGGACGCAAAAATGAACATGATAGAATTTCTCAAGTGGCATTTTAAAGAGGATAAGTTTACATTTATTTTGCTTTTTTAGAAAATTTTCCACGATTTTTTTTCGTCCCGCCACGCACTTTTGTACGTGGCCATTTTTCGGCTATTTTTTGGCCATCGAAAGTTATCTGCACAATTTGTGAAAATTTTTTTCCTCGGTTTTTCCATAGTCAACTTGACAAGGATATAAAAACGTACATTTTCATTTTTTAGAAAGTCTCGTACGATTTTTTTTCGCCCCAGTATTACATTTTTAGCTAAAAAAGACATGTTTTAGAAAAAAAAGGCGTCATCGAAGAACTGTAGGGTTTCAGAGGAAATGTCAAGAGGGCAGGAAGTTGCATGGGTTTACAGTGGTGTAGCTAGATTTTTTTCAGGATTTTTTTCGAATATTTTTTTCAACCATTTTTGGTTGGAACTTTGATGAGTGGAGAGGCTCCATTTGAGAAATATGGGGTCTAGGAAATTATATTAAGAAAGGAAATTTGTTTACATTTCCATTTTCTATTAACTACAATTTTTCAAGATGTTTTTTTTATTTTTGAAACTGAAAAAAAAATTAAAAAATTAAAAAAATTATAGTTAATTAAAAATAAAAATATAAACAAATTTCCGTTCTCAATATATTGCTCTAAACCCCATAATTCCCAAGTGGAGCCTCTCCACACATCAAATTTCAACCAAAAATGGTGAAAAAAAAATGTCAAAAAAAAGTTCGGAAAAATCTAGCCACTCCAGTGTGAATTCATGCAACTTTTTATCCTCTTAACGTTTCCTCTGAAACCCTATAGTTCTTCGATGACGCCATTTTTCTAATACATGTATTTTTTAGCTAAACATGCAATATTGAGGCGAAAAGAAATCGTACGAGACTTTCTAAAAAATAAAAATAGGTTTTGATATTCTTTTTTAATTTACCATGAAAAAAACCGAGGCAAAAATTTTCCACAAACTGTGCAGTTAATTTTCGATGGCCAAAAAATAGCCGAAAAATGGCCACGTTCAAAAGTGCGTACCGGGTGAAAAAAAATCGTAGAAAATGTAAAAAAAAACAAAATAAAGATAAACTTGTCCTCTCTAAAACTCAATTATCTTCATTTTTGAGTCCGCTGTATAACTTTTAGTGCGGTAAGTAATTTCAGCTAGTGTATCCAAACTTTTAGCCGGCAGTGTACATGCTTGCATTCATACACAGATATGTCTATCCCTATGTACATATATATATATTTGTGGTTCCTTTTTCGAGGATCTTTTACAGCCACAAATCCATATATATTTTTTTTTCGGTAAATTTGTGTGCGTGGACGTATATGCGTTTACGTTGAGCGAGTTGGCAGCTACGAACACATCTCCTTCAGTGGGAAAATTCGATGTTTTCGGAAAAGTCCTCACAGATACGAGAACACGATGTCAAAATGAAAGAAGGGAAGAGAGAGAGTGAGAGAGAGAGAAGGAGAGAGAAGTGAAAGAGAAAACAAAGAGCCTCTATCGTGGCTAGATACGTCTGAGGGGGTGGAAACCTGTTGCCAAAGCTTCCCTTTCTACCTTCATCTACAGGAGTGGCATCATTCTCCGAGCGCACTTTATCCCATCACTCTTGCTCCTTCTCGCTCCATTCCCGCCCTTATTTTTCTTCTCGCAACTCTTCTTTCCATCCCTCGCTCTCTTTCCCCCACTGTTTGTCATTGTTAATCCTTGAAAAAAACTCTCATCCTACACTTTCTCCTTTAACTTTCGAAAAACAAAAGTTTTCGTCTGCCGATGTAAAGGGTGCCACAAAATGACCTGACATATTAATTTATTAATGAAACGTATTATTTATTTGAAAAGTACGCATGTTTTTATTTTAATATAAGATACAAACATGGAGGTTATGTGTGGAACACAATATCCGATAAATGGCCACCGCGTCCCTGTTTGCAAAGCGTCACTCTTTTGACAAAATTTTCAATAACATTTTGGCATAATTGCGGACTAATTTCATTAGCGGTGCGTCCAATTGCTTTCTTGAGCTCCGGAATGGTCTGTGGATAATTGGCATACACTGTTCCTTTCAGAAAACCCCAAAGAAAGAAGTCCAATGGCGTCAAATCGCACGTCTCTTGGTGGCCAATTCACATCGCCGAAGCGCCAGATAACACGACCATGAAACATCGTTTTTATGTTTCGAATTCGAATTTTCATCATTTCAATGCATTGCTCGATCGTATAATTATCCATGACTAAACCTCAATACTTCCTGATGCCAGTTGTCAAAGATAAGTACTTTATGTTGGCCAAAAAAAAAATGGCGCGTAATTAACAATGTCAGGTCATTTTGAGACACCCTTTATATAGACGCGCGTATACGCAGGCGTGTATACAGGGAGCGACGATGGAATGTAAATTGAGGCAGTTATAGAGCAGGCGGATAATTGCCTATCCGATGATGAGTGTGGGACAAGAGACGAGGAGGGAGGAAAAACTCGTATGGATATGTACACATACACGCGAGACTTTAAACAAGAGAGTCATCTTTACGAGCAATGATTATACACCTTCGGTAGAGATAGCAAGAAATTCTTATTAATAACTGAAATCGAAATGGATCTGCTCTCTTCCGATGAGAGCTTTCTCCCCGCCGCCGCTCCCTCTCTCTCTCTCTCTCTCTCTCTTCCTCTCTCTCTCACTCTCCCTCCCTCTCTCTCTCTCTCACTCCCTCTCTCTCTCTCTCCCACTCCCTCACTTTTTCTTTCTCACTACGTCTCTCACTCTCTCGTTTCTCTCTCCGTACGAATAAACGTTCTTTTTCCTTTTGCATTTACACTTTATCAAGTGGCGATGGGCCCTAGGGTGGCTCGCGTGCATTGCGCTCTTAAAGACTCGAGAACCTCGTGATTATATGATCGATCTCGAGTAATGCTGAATGGGTTTGGCTCTCGAGAACATCGAAATACAACTTCCAGATCATGTCAATCGCATTTAATGGATAAATCAAGTCCCACATATACAATATATCCTATGTTCCTTTCTAATATTGTGAGAAAGCCTAGGAACAATAAAAAAATGCTCGAAGTAAATTACAAGTCCACGTTTGAATATTGTACAGAGCAAATGTAATTATGATGCACGTGGATGGACTTTCTCATAATCACTTTGAAGTGAATACACATTTGTGTGTGTAATTTAGTAGACATATATATATATATACAGGGTGGCCCGAAAGGTGACGTACAAAAGGAAAATCTAGATACCTCGTATCAATACCTATCCAAATCACCCACATGTATGTTCTACGAGCTTTTTTAGTTTTTGCGAAAAAAGCATTTTTTCGAGTTTTCCAGTAGCATAGGTTTTCTGCACTTTGTGTATATGCTTTTCTCTTCGAAGTTTTTCAAAGCGATTGAAAGTCAATTAGACGCGTATAAGTATTGGTGTTTTATCATTTGAACTTTAATGACATTCTTTCCAACCTATTTTTTAAACTTCTGATCAGAATCTGAGGCATTTACGCTAGTGCTTAGTTGATTATTTATTTATTGCTCAACAGTGCGCTTCATAACGATAATACGAGTAAAAAAATTGCGAGGAAAATACACTACGCTCAAAAATTAAAGGAACAAAAAATTTTCAGATTTTTTTTTAGTAATTTTCAGAACTCCGTAAATATCTGAAAGTGATCGTACAGAGATGATTAAAAAAAGCATCTTAAAGTGTGAAGCCTCTGATTTCACTAGACAAGTAATGAATGTAAATTTGCAAGTAAAGTAGAGCATTTTTTTCTCATGTTGATACTCATTAAATGATATTTGAGAGCAATAAAGGCGTTCCTTTAATTTTTTTGTAGCTTTGATCATTTGGGACCGAAAGACAAACTGATTTACTGGAAATTTTACAAGGCTATTAATGGTACGTTTACCAAATAAAAACCTGGAAACATTAGTACTTCGGTCATTATTTGCAAAGAAGCGGAAGATTTACTAAAAAAGAACAGAAAAAGTCATGTTTTTGTACTTTTTTCTAATCAATAGTGGAGGTATAAAAAAATCCCTGAAGCAATAACTGATACTTGTAGTGGATTAACTCAAGTTTTAAATCCATCAATTTATTTGCTGTGCAATCATTAATTTATAAGATATCGACGCTCAAAGACAAAAGTGCGACTTTTCATTCAATGACCGATATCTCAGCGATGAATTGTCATAAAGAAACCGGTCAAAACCGAAATTATAGCTAAATGATCAAACTTACTGACCCTCGCATTGGCATAGTCCAAAAAATATTTTTCCGAGCTCAGGGACACCTTTAAAGCTGAAAAAAAAATCGAAAATTTTTGTTTCGACATATTGATTGTGAGTGCGAAATAACTGTGACCAAAAAAAAATCGATAAAAAAAATTGAACACTGGAAACTTTGAGCTTTCAAATGCTTCTTTGATCACCTCTGTACGATGATTTTTCCGATAATTACAGAGTTATGAAAATCCCTAAAAA
The DNA here is from genome assembly GCA_963932345.1 of Ophion ventricosus. Classification (NCBI taxonomy): domain Eukaryota; kingdom Metazoa; phylum Arthropoda; class Insecta; order Hymenoptera; family Ichneumonidae; genus Ophion; species Ophion ventricosus. The sequence continues at coordinate 13,182,476 of OZ010718.1, forward strand.
ATTTCTGAAAATTTCTTGTTCCTTTAATTTTGGTGTGCAGTATACATACTAAAAAAAATTATTATTTTTTCTCGAAAACGAAAAAAACAATGTAGAACATACATAGGGATAATTCGGATAGAGGGTAATCGCATTGATACGAAGAATTCAGATTTTTTTCTGTGTGTCATTTTTCGGGCTACCTCGTATATATTCTAAAGTTGTTAGTATCGTGAACATTTTTTAATTAATACACGTATATTTTAAATAAATATTATGTGTGTGTGCATATATATATATATATATATATATATATATTCTGAAGATTTTATATCCTGAATAACTCGTATTTTGAGAAAGTAGAGGGAAGGTATACAAGTTGATCCCATGGGGTAAGATGATCATTTTCGATTGCGACGAAAGTAAAAACGTTATCTAGTGGTATTCTTTGGTAAAACAGCGCCCAGCCCCCCCCCCCCCCCCCCCCCCCCACGTTAGTCAATTCATGATGGCGGTGTGAGCGACGCACTTGTTTTGACGGAAAAAAATTAAAATTGTGAGCTGTTGATCTAAGGTGAGGATGACTTTAATCTTAGGTAACTTTTATTGTATACTGTCAGTTGCAATCATTGTTGTGTTTGTGGCTTTATAATATGCCCAATTTGGTTTTTTGGTTGGCGTGGTAACAGTGGAATACTTAAAAGTTATGTTACCGAGCAATAAATGAAAAAGTTGAGTTTGGGGCAAGATGATTCCCTTCTAAGTGTACAAGATGATCCCTAGGGATCATCTTGTAACCAAATAACGTACCTACTTTATTTTTATTAACGGTGATGCAGCGTAATTACAAAAGTTGGTTTTGTTGGTTAATTTTTTAATAAATAATTAAATTAAATTAAATTTAAATTAAATTTAAATAGATTAAAAAATTAGTAATAAATAATATATAATAAATAAATGAATAATAAAAAATAAATTAATAATAAATGAATTAATTACATTAAGTTTAAATAAAATAAATAATGAAATAAATGTAAATTGGCTTATTTTTTTTTAGATTGTCCAATGAAGAATTTTTTTTCAATATTTGATGTCGGCTATGAAAGTGTGTTGTCTTAATTATCTAAAAGGATTGTCTATCTATGTTCAAACTACATTATTAATGTATAATTGATATCATGAATAATAACTGATATACCTAAGTAATCTACGCCTGGCTGTAGAAGACTGGTTAAGATTAATTTTAGTTGAGTGACATAAAACTTATAATATTTATTTATGCAAATTTTTATTTATATTTACCTAATTTCTCAAAAATAAAAAAATAAATCTCAAAATAGGGGCAAGATGATCCGGGGGACCATCTTGTCCATATCCTAGGGATCATCTTGAAAACGGGGGTGTCCAAGATGATCCTTATGTAAGGTTTTAAAAAAAGCAAATCTTCTGATTAAAACCCTAATAAATTGAATGTTTCGCATATGCCAATCGTAAGACAGATAAATATGCCAGTAGGAAACGCTTTCAGATCTTAATTATGTTGAATATCTTTGAAGTCACGAGCATTCTCTTTTAGTTGGATCATCTCGCACACCTTTCCCCTACGTGTGCTCAATGAATCGAGAAGAAGCATTATTATATATGACACGTGTGGAACTCTTTGAGAAATATACCCATATAATTTTACCGTCTTTTAGCGTTGTTTCCTATGTTGGAAAATGTAAAATCGAGTACACACGCAACGAATTATCGGATTCGAGGAAAGCAATTGAGCTTTCACTTGATTTATTTCGGGCATAAATAATTTGGTGAAGTAGTAATTATCGTGCCCGGATGCTTCTCTATGCCGACACCGCCGACGCGCCCTCGCTCTATTGCTCTCTGTTCCTCGCCCTCTTTCCCTCTCTCTCTCTCTCTCTCTCTCTCTCTCTCTCTCTCTCTCTCTCTCTCGTCCTGTCTGCATCTTCCAGCGCGAGAATTAGAACGAGAAAGAGAAGCGATGTTTATACATATATACATGGGAATCTATCTCTCTTCCTTGGCAAGATGAAAGCGCCCCGCGTGCTTCAGCGTGGGCTAGCTAGCCAAACTTCCCGTGAAGCGATAAATTCCAGAAACAATAGGAAACTCCGTGGCTAGACAATAGAAGAAATATACAGCGCCCTCTCCGACTGCGCAGCGGTAAAAGACCACGAGCTTGCGGCGCCCCTGTGCGCCGGTATCTTGGCAACATTTTTCTTATTTTCATTCCGAATTCCCCCGTATTGCAGGAAACGAACGGGTATTTTTTATATATATATATATTTTTATGCCATTGTTTATGATTTGTTCGGTGATGCGGAAAAAACTGTGACGGTCTTATGTGAAAAAGCGTCTTTGGACATATTGGGAAATCGTGACGTGGGTAAAGTCGAATCCACCTTCACGAGAAGTCAAATTTTTATATTCGCATAATTTGTACGTTGGTTCTGAACCAATTATATGATATCAAATGAAATACTAATTCGAGATGCTAGTAAATGAATGGTTGTATGAGTGTATGCGGTTTCGTGACGCATAATTTTGAAACGCAATTATTAGGGGTATCCGAAAAATTGAGAATTATATATATATATATATATATATAATTCTCAATTTTTCGGATACCCATAATAATTTGAAACGCCCGTTGAACGTCAATCAACGTCACTCGTCTTTTGGATACGTGTATCCGCGTCCGCTCCACCCACTAAATATTCTTGTTGCCTTGGCATATGCAAAAGATGTTGACCAGCGAACGGAAAAAAAAGATGAAGTTTTCCCGAAGGGCCTGATGAAAAAAAAAAAAAACGATAATGAATTTGATAGACATCGGGTATTTAAAAATAAAAATAATTCTAGCTACTGGTTTGATAAAAAAAATTGATGTTCAATGCAGTTTGAGTGTATACGTTCATTTTTGGAAAGTAAATCCACACACGGAGTTATGGAAAGATTAAAAATCCTGAAAGTTGCAGAATCGGGCAGGGGGAATGACTCTAATAACTCAATTCGTTGAATTATTTTGTTAATTAGAATTTGATCAATTCATTTTAGACACATATTTTAGACACATTGACATTCAACATTTGATTGCTAATACTTACTGTGCGATTATAACTACCGTTGTGGAGGCTCTTCAATAATGTCATTTTTATTTTAACTGTGACAAAATGACAACCGAGTGACTAGTTATACCTATATCGTGGAAAATTCAATATTACCATCGATATGCAATAATGATTGGAAATACAAAGATTATCGATTATTAAGGCGAAGTATAAAAGGTACCATGTGAGATATGAGAGCGAGAGAGACAGCTGACATTTTCAAATAGAGAATTCTCTGAGATGACTAATATTTAGGGCGAAATAAAATCATCAAGATCTGCGTCTGAAAATTCTCCAGAGCCTCATGCTTTGTTTGTCTCAAAAAGACTTAGCCATCTATGAGGAAACGAGAATTGAATTTATGGATGTTTTATAGTAACTGAAAAAAGAAATTTAATAAATCTAAATATAGTAATTATTTCGTTAACCTAGATATTGTTTAGTGCACCTAATAAAAATTGTTTCACTGTCTGGTCTTTTTATTTAGCAATGATCAGCATGAATATACGTCCATACCTGTTGAAGGTAAGCTGGCTGGAGAAGCTCGCTTTTCTATAAAAAAATTAAATAAAATGCTTTAGTAATTATTTTTTTCGTAGGACAATTTGAAAAATACGCGGTGTGCAAATACTTTTTTATCCACTGTATATATTATTATATTATAATAAATAAAAATGTCTAATTATAGCCCGTTTTATCAAAATATATGCAAATTTGACAGCATTTTGATGAACTTCTGCAACTTTGGCTGTCGCCCAAGCGTTAAAATGCTTTTGGTGATTCGAGACCTCCTGATGTGCCGTGAGAATTTGAATGCCCGGAAAAATGCGTTCGAGTGTGGGTGAGCATCGCATTGGCTGTAATGACGAGAAAGATTCTCGAGAACGAAACTTTGCTCGCGATGAGACAAATATCTGCCATCTGTCTCACAGCACGAAAGTGAACAATGCGTAGGCGTGCCTGATACGTGCATTTGTGAAGCGAAATTCTTCAGACGCTTTCGTGTCGACCGTTCAGGCGCCACGGAGTAATTCCTGCGGGTGCAGCTTCGAATTTTCGCGGCCGAAAATCGTTCACTTCTCCGGAAAAAACTCGTATTTCTCGCTAAGATACAACTGACAGGTCACAACGTAGCGCTCCATCATCTCGAGGATTCGGTCTTTGGAATTACCGGGAATAACGATACGCCCAAGGGTATCAATTAGCATAAATTTCTACAATGTTCCTTTCGGGATTTTTCGGATGATACGCTGAGCTATGTGTATGATTTTCGAAGCGAAAGATTAAATGATTTTTACCATCCAGTAAATTCTTGACAATTCAACGAGGAAGCTTTACATTTCGGAAATTCGTTATAGGTGTGTGGTGAAAATTGAAACTTACTTTAAGCATCTCTGTTCTCAATTAAACATACTTTCGTATTGAAGCAGAGACTCAATTATCACGTTCTTATGCTCCGATAGGACATATTACGACTATTGTACAATTGTCGTGTCTGTCTGTACATTTATTTTTTTCAAAATAAAACTACGCTGGTAATACGATGCTGAGACGGGGCTGGGTTGAAATTCCGAACTTTGAATTATCAGAACGCTCAAAATTCCGAATTTATTAGCTAGTACTCAATACTTCTGGAAGTTTATAATTCCAAAATTTTGTAAACAGAGTTATCATATAATCGAAAAAAATAGTACACTAAGAAATTAAATGAAAATAATCATGGGATCGACTGATAAAGCGTTGACATCAAAACACAGCACATAAAATAAGTATCAATTTTCCATAATTAGAGGGTCCCCAGTTCCGAAAAATTATAGTGTTAGAAATTCGAGTTCCTGAATCGCGAAGGTTTGTACAGGGAAAAGTTCCGAAAATAAGAATATCGATAAGAATCATCGATAGCTAAACATCCTTACATGATATGTTCACAATAAAACGTGAAGGATGATCAAAACTCTGAAAAAATTCTACCACGAAAGATCAAAACTCCGAAAGAATACTACCCCGAAAGATTAAAACTCCGAAAGAATTTTACCCGAAAGACCAAAATTCAGAAAATCTGAACACCGTCAAAACAAGTGGTGGTGCTGCCTTCTAAATGCGTTAGGCTGACTTGCTATCTGCTTTATGTGTGGGTTTTCGGAATTTTTAACATTCTGAACGTTCTTTAACGGAATCTTACAGTATTTAAACTTCAGTTTTCGCAAATTGGATGATCGAAGCTATGATGTCCGGAGTCCAAAACTTTCGTGAACTTGACGAATCTCTTATTAGCTTTTATTATACTTAAACTCTCCGATATAGCTCGTTTTCTATAATAAAAATTTTGGAATTTTATGGCATGCTTAATATTACATATTCGGAGTTTTGTATGTCATATTACTGGTCGTTCAAATAAAACGTTGTTCTTCTTCATACTATTTCTGAAAATTATCTCGTACAAGAAATCATATTTGTATCCTTTTTCTATCGCTACTCGTACCGTTCTACATCATTTACAGTAAACTGTGTAGAGTTTCGCTGGCATGATCTTTACGAAACTTGTAGTTTCGGAATATTAAGACTAGGAATTTTAAACCGTCGGAGCATTCAAAGTTCGAAATTTCAACCCGGCCCCGCTGAAACGATATTTGTCAACTTTGGAAATTTCGTGATTTCGATATGCCTCTTTCGCTAGTGTACAAACATTTTTTTTCCACCATGAATCCAAATCTCCGCCCTCGCCATGTAAAATAGCCGATTATGCTTTTTTCCGAAAACTCTATTTTTCAAAAATCTTGTCAAGGAAACTTCTCGGAACATGTCAGCAAATGAAGATATTTTCTCTTTGAACCGAGTAAACACCAATTTTCTTTTAATTCAGAATCAAATCTCTAATAGCACATTCATTGAATTAAAAACACGCAACGCACCTTTCAAATACCATGTATATAGGTGTAAAAATAATGCTTTAATCATAAACGTTTGTAGCATTTTTTAATCAGCCGGAATAATTTTACAGCTGTGTCGATGAAAACACATCGCCAAAAACAATCAAACAATTCAAATAAAAAATACGAAGTCGGAAAACAATCAGTAATAGCCGGAAAGAGAGGAGAGGAGGTAAACGATGGAGGACATGGGGTACACCGACCAGTGAATGAACGAAAGCTGATTTATATTTAAAATAAGTAATGAATATACATCTTTGATAAAAACTCGAATAACAATAATTTAGCAAAAAAATCACAGGCGTCGTTAAAACCAATTTCTTAGTTTAATTTCGAACTTTGACGCCACATGGAATTTTTCCAGTTTGCGGTACTTGCACACCGGCCAACTTACGATTCGGCTGTGCACAGTAGGTCTTCTTAAGGCGAAAACAAAAGTTTTAATCAGTTTTGAGGGTAAGTATTGCTTTTATTATTTAAGATAAAATCAATCTTTGATTTTTTTGGCAAAAATGTTTAATAAATTCGTAATAATAGGTCAGAATTAGATATGTTTATTCAAAGGTGCTGTATTCTAACCTTATTTCAATAAATGGACATGTGAGCTCTGTTCCGAAAATTCTCAAATCAGAGTGAAAAATTTAGCGCATCCGCTAAAAATTACAGAATTAATTACTGTTAAGATTTGACAATGTGCATGTCATTAAATGTTATCAAAAAATCATTTCATTCGATTTTTCTTTAATTTTGACGGACTTTAAATTTCTGTTTCTCTGTCGCAACAAACTTTGATAGTTTTATGAGAATGTTTGATAAGATGCAAAAAAGCTTTGTGTATTTTCTACAAAATCGTAATAACAAATATAATACTTATATGTATAAGAATATTATAATTTTTTTGCAATACAGTGATCTCCAAATCTAGCATTTAATAAAAATAATTAATAAATCTTTATCCTTTACAGCGTTCTGTAACACACTACACGTCCATTCATTGTTTACTCTACGTCCATTTATTTATCCATGTCGCTACTTATTTATCAATTCCTCTAATATTATTTGTTACAATTAATTTGAATATTTGTTTTCTACTATCAGAATAATATCTTTCGTTAGCTGTAGCAATGAAAAAAATTTGTTGTTAATATTTCCATTTTACAGTCCATCTGAATCCTACAGTCTCGTTATTCGTCCATTATAACTGGTGAGTTCTAGCGCAATAATCGAGGGCTTGAAAATGTGACTAATTGTAAGTCTTTATCAGAGCAATTGAAAAGCGCAAACTTTCTTACATCAAAACAAAGTGAAACGCAATATCCGATCGAAATCTCTGTCTTTGGTGCATGTTCTCTCGTTATACATCGACTTATTTTTATTCCTCGGACTTTATTGTCCTAGTCGTTAACAAACATATATTGCGCTTGTTTGCATATCATCCAGCTAATTGGATAAATACGTGGAACTGCAAATCCGTAGGATATATATATATATATATATATATATATGTATATGTATGTAGATGGCAGGACCCAATAAGCCCGACGGATCTCCTCATATTGGTATTTAGTGTCTCCGTATACCTAAGCGTGTATATGGCGCGGTTTCGTATATTTGTACGTCTTTACGAATGCATATGTATGGGAATACACCTGGGAAACTATGGTAAGGAATACAACGTTTGTTTATAGCCATTATTCCTCGTTACCGTGATGCGTGATACGCCAAGTAATAAATTACCTCGATTCAGAAACTGGTTTATTTATAGACAGGGAGAGAATGGCTTTTGTATGTCTGAGCAAGTTTTTGCGAGTGAGCGTATATAGCCGCTTTTGCGAGTCGTCTTTATACGATGCACCGCGTCACCCATCCTCGCGACGCCGCCCCGTTTATCGTAGTAAATAAAGTAATTAGCCAAAGCCTGGTAGATCGGGGGGGGGGGAAGCCAAAAATAACGAAAAAAAATAAATACGAGGCTGGAAGGAATGATGGATGGCTCTGCGGAATTTGTTTGTCTGACTTGTGTTGCAATTTTTCAGAGACTTTTTGTCGTAACTGCATGCGTTTGGTGGAACAAAGCTAAATCGCTCACAAATGATACTTATGACTGTCCGCTGATAATATTCGAATAAATCAACCTTCGATTCCATAATTACAGTGAAGTCGTACAATTCAACCGTGAATCCATATTTAATTGTGGAGATATATAATAAATGCGAATATTGCGTAGTAGTTTTTTTTTGGTCTCCAGAAAAAGCGTAAAAGATATCGGAATGACCATTTAAATATGATTCGAAAGTAATCAGCGCTAATTATTTTTTGATGAAACTAATAGTTCTTCTGTACAAATTTCCTAGTAAGAAAAAAACAGAAATATTCGATGACTTGTTTTTTACTTTATAATAAATGTCGATTTAGAACGATTTTACAGCTGATCTATTTCTCTCTCATCTTCTCTCTATTTGTTTGGGTAACCAAAACAAAACCTTTTGTTTCAACTTAAAAAGAAATGATTTAACGTCTTCCATCCATACGAAACGATAAAAAAAAACTATTTAAAATACCGTCGCCCATTTTTTGGTGGAGTTCGGATTTAAAATAATTACCTTCATTTGCGTCTAGATTGAAGACCGAATGTTAATTTGTTGTCTTCCGTCTCGTATGATAGGCCAATTACCTTCCCAACGATTTAGTGATGCAAAAAAAATTGTAATTTCGAATTACTCATATTTACCTTCAAACTAAGAAAAACAAAATCAGTCGTATGATCGAAAGCATTCGTTATTGTCGGTTGTATGAAAAAAAAGTAAAAAAATTCCACAGTTTTAGGTGTACAACTTTGCGTCCGCCGTTTATTTCCAAAATTTGAGGCTTTGAGTCACTCAAAGCCTCAAAATAGCTTGTTGCGTCACTCTCAATGATTCTGCCAATTCTTCTTGCGTTTGGCACGAGTCTTCATCAAGTAATATGCCTCCAGTTCGGAATATTCGAAAATGTTCTCTCTTCCACCGCCATACCGGTTCTCGACGTTAAAATCGCCGCTTTTGAAGCGTTGAAACTACTCACGACATGTTCTTGAACTAAGAGCAGACTCATCGCAAGTACTTGAGAACATTCGATGCGCCGCAGCCGCAGTTTTCTTCAAATGAAGTTTGGCTCGAAAACTGACATCTTCGATCGAGAATAAATTTTTGATGCAAACACAAATTCACTAATCTGATGCTGTCGTTATGTTGCCAGATGTCCAAGTTTACTATGTGACATTTTTGATCTGCCTATTTCGACCAGCACTTATCGCTGCAGCCATCTATCGAAAAACGGCGGAAGCAAAGTTGTACACCTAATAGATATACTATTTTTATGATTTTTGGTTAACCCGAACGCTGCTCATGGATCCGAGGAACGGCAGTACAATCTTCTCCATAGATACTCTCCGTTCCATATTTCTCTTAGGTCTTGTTTCCTTCATAACCTTCCACCCCTCTGGTCTGTGAGAGCTTCTTCCTCTTCCTTTAGCATCCCCTCGAACTCCCCCGTACTAGCGCGATATTCTCTCATTACTTGGCCGAGTAACAACCTCGCGATCTCCAAGCGCTTTTTCACATTACCTTGGGAGACGAGCGGTAAAGAGAGAACTAGAGAGAGAGAGAGAGCGAGAGAGATGGAGAAGGCTGAGTGCGGGTCGCCTCCTCTCGGACCGATCGGAATCGGTCGATAAGCCGTTCCTCGCGCTGGTCACATCGAGCTCGTAAATTACACGCCGTTCGAAACCCAGGCTATGCGAGAAGGCAAAGCCAAGAGTGATGCACGGTGGTGGCCACGAGGGATCGTGTTCTTCGTGGGGCTGAAGGCGCCCCACGCTCATTCATATATATATATATATATATGTAAATATATATAACTGTATATAATAGTACTTATCGTGTACCAATAAGTATTACGTACTTGAGAGCCTGGCTCTTCGCTGATGTCGCGATCGAAGATATTCTCGATCTTCCGTAAATATATTTATTAGTTCGAATAAGTATACCGCGATACCTGATCCCTATTAAATTTTTTTCACTCTCACGGCTTATTAATGAAACAGGGATAATCTGATTTTTTCCGATTTATTTTATTTATTTTACTACGAGTTCCGTATGAAAAAGTGTGCTTTTTTCATATTCGAGCAAAGCTTGATCACATGGGAATTGAGGGGCACCACTAGTGTGACTACCCAAAAAAAAAGATAATTTTCGGGAATTTATTGAAAGAAAAGTATTGCATCGAATGTTTTGAAATTTCAAGGATATATTTGTGTATAAATTATGTATATACAGTAATTTTTTTGCATGAAAATATTCAATTTTCGAGCAACTTATGCGCTGTCTCCCGAGTCTCAAAAAAAAAAGTTCTTCCACCGCTGCAGTGATTGCGGCCTGCAGAGTGCCTGAAATCGAAAAATAAAAAAATTCCATTAAACTAGAAGGTTTTGCCTGTACAATGACACAGGGTTGTGAAAAAAAAATGAAAATCCAACAATATGGCGGGGTTTCAAAAACAGTTCCAAATTACGCTTAAAGAAACAAACACTAAATACGCTAAAACAAAATTCAAGTCAATCGAATGATTTGTATTCGAGTTAGAACTGCAGCAGATTTGAAAAATGTCGTTTTGAGACAAACACTTTGAAAGATAGCTTACGCACGTTTCTGACCGACGAGCAGCTACTCTTTAGAAGGCTGTAGTCCAAAAACTATTTGAGATCCGCACTTAAAATTGTTGTATGTCATTCTTGAAGGTATGGACTATCGAAAAATGCAAAAAACAAATCGATTTTTTGAGTGTCACACTAGCGATGCCCCTTAATTAAGCGGGGGGGGGGGGGGGTCGAAAAGAATAATTATTATTATCCTTGGTTGTGAAAATTAGGAAATATTGAAAAGCGGAGACAAAAGGTATCGGAGCACGAGAGGGTATCGTCGACTCTGTACTATCGAAGAGATCAGATAGCGATTATAGGAGAGCTTCTCACAGAGAGGATATCGACATCGAGAAATTGTACCCTCGCTGAACGTCTCTTTTGCGCACTTCTCAACCACGATCTTATCTATCGTTATATAAAGATAAGTGCTTGTTAAGGTAATAAAACGTCACGCACGAACGCACGATCTATTTATCTATATATATACGTATATACAAGAATATGTGTGTGTACAATGTTCATCAATCTGCATTTGCGACTTTCTTCTTATTTTACGTTTAGCTGGTAAACAATATGCTAATTATTGCAATTCCCGGATAGTTCCTTCAGGTTGAAAATATATATTAAGTCTAGTGATTATACTAAATATTTTTTAACTCGTACTTTGTTGTTTTTTATTAGAGAAATTAAAACATCTACAAAACTAATGACGTGCAAATATTAAGTAGAGACATAAATGAAAATAGAAACACTACGGTATCATTTTGGCGTAGCAGAATAAACATTTTCTGCGTAAATATTTTTAAAAAAAGTTAATTTCTAATAAAAGTGTCCAGAATTAATTCTACTAGTCTACATACATACACATATAAACGTATATTCGTTTGAGATGAACCTCAGGTACACTAGGAACATTGAAGTGAGGAAATGCAGATATAAAGAGCTGTAACATTCTTACCATTTCATTGAAATTATTTTTTTTTACAAGATTCTTTCGTTCCTCAGGAAACGCGCCATATCGAATTTAAGATATGAATGAAGATGAAGCTTGAGAAATCTATACATTCCTTGTTGGTGACTCGTGATTATTGAGAGTTCAATCATCAATCCACTTCCATTGTCATTAATAATTATGAACCATTAAAGAGGCGGTGGTTATATGGAGCAACCGTTTTTAATAATTAGTTACGTCATTTTTTAACGTGAGGATGATTCTTTTTCAATTTGTTCTCAAATTGTAAGCCTTGCGGTAGATGACTCTAGACTGACTCAGAAAGATTGCGCAGGTACGTCATTGTGCTGGGGAAAAGACCGAACTGTGTATATTATGTGGATATGATGGTCTTTCATCTATATATATATATATGTATAGACTTTTTTAGATCGTGCTCACGAACGCGAGGAGGTAGCAAATTATGGCGATCGAGACAACGGTGCACGAAGATCGTGCACCACTAGCTGGGACAGAGTGGCGAATCGCGGAGCACCTCTTCCCTGGTTACCGCGAGGTTGATGCGAGGGTCAGCTCCGTGCTCCCCGATAGTTGGATCACAACCCATAGCCACACCTATATATGTGTATAAATACCAAATACACAGGTATTTCGTGTGACGTGGCTGATTCGCAAACTTCACATTGTCGTTGGCGATGCTTCCGGCTGGCATATAATTTAAAGAAAGTCTATGTTCACATGAAGACTAACATTGGAATTATAAAGAAACACATTCGAACCAAGTTTAATGTAAAACGATAGTACATTATTTTTATAAGGAAAAATTGACCAATAATATACTGCAAATCCATGTGTGTTATTTTTTACACATAAGGTGTGTCATGTTAGGAATTAACACGTGTAAATGCCATACACAACTTAAAACAACGCACTTATGTGTGTCATAGAGAATTCAAACACATTTGTGTGTTTGAATTCTCTATTTAGACGTGTTAATTCCTAAAAGTGTAACAAATAACACACACGCCATAAATTCGCCATAAATTAACGAGCCCTGTTCAATGAATTTCATTTAAATAGGTATTGAATATTTTTAAATTGACATGTTATCAAGTACATTAAAATTTACATGTAAATTTTAATATACTTACGATTAATATGGATCCACTGTTAAGATATACGCACAAAATGTGCTTTATTTTACTTTAAAACATATAAATGCATTGTTCAGGGCTCGAACATGATTTTTATCAGAAATTAGTTTTTTTTCTATTTCCAAATAAAAAAAAAATTCTTTCAATATAAGCTACGATTTTTCTATCAAAATCTTTAAATATAAACTGTAGATGGGTTTATCTATAGTTTATATTCAAAGAAAAAAATATATATATTTTTCGGTCGCGAGTTTAACACGGAGCGCCCGTGCGACAGGCGTAAGTTCTAACCCCTCGGCCGCGCCGCCTTAGTGTGAAATGAGTAACTGTAATGATACATGAGCTGGGTCGAATTTTTGTACTGTAATTTTTCTCGTAAACGGCTGAGCGTTGCATCGTATGGTTTTGCTATAACACATTTCTAGTGGAGTACTATAGTGGGTAAAAGCCTCATCCAAATCCGTTTCCCGGCTATGGCGATGTCTCCTTATATTAAGTGTATGACTTAATATTTACAGATTTTTCAGCAAATTTATTTGGTATAAAAAAATAGAGAACAACGAACTTAATCTTCGAAATATTGTCCATCGTTTTCTATAACCTTGCGCTATCTCTCAGATAACATACGAATGCCGTCGCGAAAGAAACTTGCAGACTTCGAGGCGATAAAGTCATCGACGAATTTACGTACATCGTCCAGCGTTTTGAACTGTTTATCCACTAAGGCGTGCTGCATTGACCGGAACAAATGGTAGTCGGATGGGGCCAAGTCTGGTGAATATGCCGCGTGCGGGAGAACTTCCCATCCCAAGTTCAAGAGGGTCTTCTGAGTCGCGCGAGCAACGTGAAGTCGAGCGTTGTCATGCAGCAGTATGACTTGCCTGCTTCCTTACCGAGTAAATAGCTTTTTCTGATCAAGTTCGTCGCTCAGTTTGTTTAATTGTCGGCTGTAGCGTTCCGCAGTCATCGTCTCACCAGTTTCCAGGAGTTCGTAATAAAGCACACCCTTCATGTCCCACCAGATACACAGGAGAACCTTCTTTAAGCGGATGTTCTGTTTCGACGTCGATGTACTGCGTTGCCCGGGATCTACCCATGACTTTTTACGTTTGGGATTCTTGTACAAAATATACTTTTCATCACCCGTCACAATTTTCTACAAGAAGTCCTTTTTTGTTGCCGGACAAGAAGTGAAAGGCACGTGTTTATACGTTGACCTAGGTTGTGTTCAGTCAACACATGTGGGACCCACCTTCTAAGGTTTTGAATTTTTCCCATTTGGTGTAAACGCTTGGAAATAGCTGTTTGGGTGACTCCTAACTGAGCTGCAAGCTCTTGTTGCGTTTGCGTTGAGTCTTCATCCAGTAGAGCTGTCAATTCTGCATCTTCAAACTTTCGAGGCTGTCCAGGGCGCGGCTGGTCACTAAGATCGAAATCGCCACTTCTAAAACGTTTGTACCAATAATTACACGTTTCATAAGACACAAAGTCGGCACCAAGAACACTACAAATTGATTCCCAAGCTTTAGAAGCATCTTTTCCTTGTTGGAATTCGTATAAAATGCAGTGCCGAATGTGCTGTTCATCAGTTGCCATCGTAAACTCTGATATTCTGAGAGGTTACGTAACTCACGTAGACTTGTTGTTCGGTGTTCTGAAAACCTGCGTCCGATCCTTTCAAAACTATTTCTATTTCTATTTCTATATAATATTTCTATTTTAAATATAATTTTAAGCTCGAAGAAAAAATCTGTAAAAATTAAGTCATACACCTAATATATGTATATATATATACGTATACATCGAATAGTTTTGACGCGAAATAGAGGGACGGACATGTAGAGAGAAAAAGGCATTATATGTATATTAGCTTTCGCCCGCGTGGAATTTGGACCGCAGAAACTTTATTACCAGTTGTCCTCCTTATTAGGGGTTGTTTTAAAAAATCCTGAATCATGCGTTATATTATTTCTTTTAATACATGTGGCTGGACTTGCAGTACATTCTTGACTTGCTTACCATTTTTCGGAATAATGGTTTACAATAAATTTTTCAAAAAAGTATATCGACAAATTCGAAAAATTAGAATGCGAAGTAGTTCTTGTCTTTACAACCACATACGCAATGCAAAGTACCAAATTACCGCTGCCCTGTTCAACGTCACGTGACGTAACATATTTGCACGAAGATAATTTCTTTTCGAATGTAGAAGACTCGACCCGGCAAAAATATGCAGCATCAAATCTGCAAATGCGGTTGGCATGAAAAATAATGCGCCCGAGGATTTTTGGTCGAGCGAATCCTACGTCGATGCATTCCACGGCAGAGAGCGAGTAGATTCAACGTAAAACACGGGAGATGTGGGACCAGCCAAAAAGGACGAGGTTAGAGGTGAATGAGCACGAGAAATGAAGGAGGAAAGTACCTGCGAAGAATGAAACTCTTAGGCAGTGAGGAACGAATAAGGAATGAGAAAATGAACGATGAGACGAAAATGAAGAGTAAGAAGAAGAAGATGAAGAAGAAGAAGGAAAAGAAGACGTAGCCGCTAATGCGTTTCCTTAATGAACGCTTTCTTTGTCTCGGACAAACACCGAGAGTCCTTAAGAGATCCTGATCCGCGAGGAAGCGAAGCCGCAAGACAATTTCGCTTCTCCTCCCGAAAAAGGAGGGGGTGTACCTTTCTATCTGTATAGCGCATACAATATACCATCAAAGGTACACAAAGAGTTCACGAAATTATTCATTTCTCTTTCGTCCCTTCCCTTTACCCCGGTTATTTTTTTTGTTACGCTCCTTTTTTTCACGAAGCACACTTCGAACGTGGGGCCAGGTTAATACATCCTTTTTACATTCTCGCAAGGAATATCACTTTGGTGTCCGCCTTCGATTTTGTGAAAACTCATCTGTAGCAGAGCGTTAAAAACATTCGAATCCCCTTGTTCTCATGTACCTAATAACAAAAACTCTTCGAATCTCAGCCTCGCTCTCGATAACTCCCATCCAATCCAAAGGCCCGCCTTTTTATCCCTGACTAGCTTGCGCCTATGTAGAATTTGGCTTCAAGCTTTTAGGTGTTTCGGTCGAGCACTTCAACACCCCGTTGCACCCCCAATTTGGAGTTGTTTTAATAAATCCTAAAATATGGGTTTTATTATTTGTTCTGAAGAATATTTGTACCAAGTTTCAAGTTGATACACTCAAGGAATACAAGTTTCCTTACAAACTTTTACACCCCACTTCACCCCCTTAGGAGTTGACTTTCGAAAAATCCTTTCTTCTTAGTGCACCTCTACACCATCTAAAGAACAAATCTTCCAAATTTCATGTTTCTATCTTCAGCGGTTTAGGCTGGTGCGTTGTCTATACGTCAGTCAGTCAGTCACGGAACTGTTCCATTAGGTGTGTGCATTAATTTAAAGGGATTTTCAAGAGATGGCGTAACTAATACTATATCGCATCAGATCATATTGTTACTAATTTTATGTCAAAGCATCATCACGTGGCTTTAGCTTTCAGTATGTGTTATTTTGCCGAAGTGTAAAAAACATTAGTTTTTTGAGCGTTGTATGTGTCGAATTTTGTGCCAACAAAACGCAATTTGCGGGAAGTTTTGCTTTTTTGCTTTCTATTGAATAAAAATGATGCTGAAAGTTAACAAATGCTGTCGAAAGTTTATGGTGATTATGCTCCATCGATTTTAACATGCGAGTACTGGTTTAGATATTATAAAGAAGGTGATTTTAACATGGAAGATAAGGATCGTCCAAGCTAGCCGAAAAAGTTTGAAGATCAGTAAGTGGCAGCTTTACTCGATGAAGACCCGAGTCAAACGCAAGAAAAACTTGCGAATCATTATATATTGTTCTACATCAAATGTTACCAACAATAATTGATGAAATTGAACCGAGCATTGAAGCAAAAATGGCCAGATTACGCACAAAGACATGACAAAATGATTTTCCAGCATGACAACTCTCGGCCTCATGTTGTAAAATCGGCCAAGTAAATGCTAGGAGCGCTTGAGGAGGCTCCGTCGCAAACGTTTTACGTCCAGAAAAAAAATAATTTTTTGGGTATATCATAAAGTACCCATGTTCACTTATGCAAAGTCTCAGATAAGGTCAACGACTAAATAAGAGAGATACAAATTGTTGAACTTAGGTTTTTTAACACAGGGCTTCTGGAAGAGTCACCCTCAAAACGCTTGTATCATGTGGTGTCTTTACACTCACGCAACAGATATTGACAAAAAACTACAGTAACGTTGATTTTGTCATGAGGATTCCAAATATAATAAAAAAGTTTTGGGTTAACGACTTATGTAAAAAGATATTTGTTATTAAAATGTCAGAATACTTGAAGTTCCGAGAGATTTCGCGATCGTGGAAAGATTCGGCAGCGTAGCGGGAATCAGATGTTTTATATACCTAGGTATGCGTATGCGCGCGAATTAAATCACCAGCTACCCAACCTTAACTTCGTTTGCGATTGACGTGTAGGTAGAACAATTGGATTTATCGTAATAAAATATCAAATTGGATCGATCAATGGAACTGGCCATTTACTTTTCAACAATAATCGAAAATAAAGTTGCATTGCAGAGTAAAAACACATCTTTGAAATATTGTGTAAACTCTTTGAAAATGAAAAATTTCGTTCACAATAACAAGTTAAAATCTCGCGACGACCCGCGGTTCTCTCGGTCTCATGAGTACGACAGAGAAATCGGAGGACAAAGTGAGATGGAGAATTGCAACGTTGTCGTACTTCTCCATGCAGTACCGTAACGTAAAATTGTGCCAATTTTACAGTATTCCTTTATCGATGTACAGCTAATAAGTTTTGTATAAAATTACCAATAATACGTTTATATTCAAATGTATTATGACAAACATGCGTATAACTAAAAAAAAGACGGCCCTGCTTATGCGCCCACGCAACCTACCCCTCCGTGACAGAGCCTCCTCAAGGGGTTACGTGGATTTCGAAGCCAAAAAAAAGAATATTTTCTCTATTTTTTTCAAATATAATATATAAATTATTTTACTCAAAATGTTAAGCACATAAAAGAGCAATATTTCAACAACATTTAAAAAAAATTTCATCCAAAAATTTGGGAAATTCAGCCGGTGAGACCTGGTTTCCGAAGATCCCTAAAAAAAGTGTCCTCGTGGTGGTCAGGATAACTCATGATAGCTTTATCTGAAATTAAAAAACTAAATTTTTTCTGTTAATAGATAAGTATAGTTCGTGTTTGAGCGAAGGATTTTAAAAAAAATTGAAATTTGAATTTTTGTCAGAGTTGTATGCAAAATAGTTCAATTTTTTGTACAATTTACACTACGCCCTGTAACATTGTAAAATTAGTTGTAATCGAAAAAAACCTTCGTTCAATCACTAGTCAATGGTATTTTGAACGTGTGTGCAAAATTTAAATAAGATCGATGCATGAGTTTTTGAGAAACCGTGTCCACCGACTTCAAAAATAGTGTTTTGAGAAAAATGCGTATACCTGCGTCGCTCCCGGCCGGTATTTCCCAACGGGGGGAATTCCCAAAGGCTCTCTCTCTCCTAGACTTTTACTCCGATTGACTTTCAACTTTGGGAGAATATTCTAGACATATTGCACTATTAGATAATAAAATTAAAACAAATGGATTTTTTGAAATTTTCGAACCCACGTAACCCCTTAACTGGGATGTCCACACCCGCCGTATTCTCCAGATATTGCTCCTTCCAATTACCACTTATTTCGATCAATGACACATGGCTTGTTTGAGCAGCGCTTCCATTCTTATGAGGATACCAAAAAATGGATCGATTCGTGGATAGCCTCTAAAGATGTGTCGTTCTTTTGACATTGAATCCACCTATTACCAGAAAGATGGGAAAAAGTAATGGCCAGTGATGGACAATAAATATTTTGAATTATTAATTTGTAACCACTGTTCCACAATAAAATCGTATTTTTTACCAACAAAAACTCCTTAAAATCAATGCACACTCCTAATATTAGATAGATTGTTTCCATTTCCTCTATGGAATACCCGACCGAGTGATGACACTTCGAGAGTCCAGAATATCCAAAATATCCGGCTGCAAAGAGAAGCAAAGGACGTCACAGAGTCCTTGCTTGATAACCGTAGTTTGATCGGTGAGTTCTTATCGGATCGATTCTTATCCATCAATTTTTTACGGATAATAGAAACACGAGACGGAGTTTCGTATCATCCTGTGAGTGGTCGTCATTGACAAGTATGTAAAGAAGCACTTTGATCGATCTCACTAGACGTCACAGCTATATACTTGCTCTCCCCGCGCTTGCTAACTACACCACGAAATCCTATCTGAAATACCAGGCGAGACGGTGTCTCGCAATTCGTCGCGCGCGATCAACGTCAGGAATCGCGTGGATCGCGTGTGTATTTCGACGCGACGTTCCTAATATCGGCAGCCAACGGAAATAGCGTCATGCCACAGAGACGTGTGTACATATATACATGTGAAATATATATACGTTTATGGATTGCTGGTGAAGGTTAGGACATAATTCACACGGCTTAAAGCTGCTGAATCTTGGAAGATACGCCCATTCATGTTTAA